>JAJOZX010004938.1:0-35000 GCA_023014485.1 Bathynomus jamesi | reverse complement strand
CAATATTCCGTTAGAACGGGACAGCCGTCCAGTGCCCTTTTTGTCCATTTGTCAGAGTTATCCCATTGTATTGATTGGAATAATGCACCTATATATAGTCTTGAACTCTTTATTTACTTCAGTGTTCCTGAGGATGTCATTAGACGAAAGCGCTTCACCACACTCTGTGTTTCCTTTCCTTCGTGGTTTTATTATCATAAATATTTTCACGTGTTACTTTCGTGAAAGTTTATATATATATATATATATATATATATATATTATATATATATATATATATATCGTTTCGCAGTGCATACATATATATGTTGTTTTAATCAATATGGACTAAGGCGGTCTGGTTATTAAATTAATAAAAATTGCAACTATTTTCAATTTGGTTTATTATAATCGTAACTGCACACTTTAATTTAAAGTATAACAGTTTGTGGCCACGTGTGAGAAATAATTATATACTTAGTTATTTATTAGTAAAGATAAATTATATATCCTTTATTTCATTATCATTAAGCTTTCAAAATAACATTCTCTCAGAGCAACGATTTTTATTATTTACTATGTTATCCTTTGAGATTCTTAATATAATCGTTTTCTTTCAAATAGTAAATTTTCTATGTGATTTTATCATAAACTAATGCGAATTAATTATTTAATGGTAGGCTGGTACAAAATTCGGAGCTATTGAAGAATAGGGACCCCATCCTTCTTTAATTAGCTTTATAAGGCTAACTAACGAAAATATCATGACAACCTAACCAATCGTCAAGGGCGTACAGTTAACCTAACGATTGGTTAGGTTAGGTCGTGATATTTTCGTTAGTTAGCCTTATAAGCCTAACTAAAGAAGGCTGGGGTCGCTATTCTTCAATAGCTCCCAAAAATCGAACAAAATAAAAACAAACATCTTTATTGCGGATCATTCACAATCCATAGCCACTTAACCTAACATACAAATACAAAAATAAGACCAGCATAGCCATTTAACCCAACATACAAATACAATCTTATTGGGTACACAGTATCTGAAGACAGGACATTGTACAATAACACATTAGAGCTGTTTTGGACCCTAGTAATGAAATTATATATATTCTTCCGGATTAACATTTGGTTCATAGGTAGGTTACGCGTAGTAAACATAAAACTGGCACTGCACCAATTTTGGTTCCCTACCATAGCATACGAAAAATATTATTATAAGCAACAGAGTTTATTTATAGCAGTTTTTGTATAGTTCCAACCAGTGGCGGCTCGTGACTTAAAACAGTTGTGTGCTACAACAAAACAAAAATTTTTTTATATATATATTAGGGTGGATCGATTTTACATTTTTTTCGATTTCCATATTCTAATAGAGACAAAAACTTGCGCATGCATGAGAAAATAGCCTCTGCAAAATCTTAGCTTAATAGGTAATCATCTTCTGCCCCCGGCAGAGCGATGAAAATCATATTTTAGTAGTCAAAAACGTATTTTTAAACCCTAGCCTAGAGTCATAAAATTTTGCGTGTGTGTTATTTCATGCCTAAGCAACGATATAAATGCTATGGGAAATATATAAATGCATTATTTAAGACATATATATATAAACAACTGATAAATTATAAAATATAACTAATTCTAATTCATCGTGAATTATAGTAAATGTTCTGCGCAACTAATGGTAGATAGATAGATATAGTACTTACTTATTTATGAAAAATGAAATTCATGCGACGCTCTTCCTTACTGCAGAACTTGTCAATCACTTTTGACCTTCCGGGTTGAAAAATCCCCAAAATCTTTCAGTAGGCACGCCATTGATTACATAACGAAATACTATTACCAACTGTGAATGTTCAGAAATGTCTGTAGTTTCATCTGCCATTAAAGCGACAAAATCAGCCTCTTTCATTTCTTCGATTATTTATCTTTTCACGGCAAACTTTCGACATACAATCTAGCAGTTCATTCTGGATGGTTTTAGAAGTTCCCTCGAAACATGATTCGATTCTATATGTTCTTTTACCGCACTATCTAAACTACTAACAAAATCAACGAGTCCCAAGAAAATACCCGGATTTTCAGATGTTGCACTCTCATCATGTCCTCTTAAGGCAAGTTCAAAGGCACCGCAAAACTTAATGCAGTCAATTACCTTTGATAATATATATCTGTTCTTTTCTACTTCTTGATTGTGTTTTTTGATGGCGTCACGGTAGGCCCGACTTAACTGTATTGCAATATTCACACTACCGAGAACACTAAGATCCAACACATTGTTTATACGTTTCTTGTTTTCATTATGCTTTCTAATCAGTGCTTTAAGATGGCCAAGATCTTTCACTCCCATGTTACTGAATGAATCACTGTTACCAAAAAGAAGGCATGGAAAGCAGAAAAGAGCATCCCGAACATCACAACCACAAATCCAACTATAATCATCGTAAATCTTTCTATGAAATTGTCTTAAATATTCTTCCCTTGGCTTTCTGACTTAAATTTAAATCGGGAGTTGGCCTACCTAACTGTTTTATTTGAGCTTTTTCATTTAATGTTCTAGATGAAAAAGGTACTTTTAATAAATTGTCCACTGAATTCACGTTTGTATAAAAATTAATAATTTATATACAACACTTGATTAAACAAAACACACACACACACGCGTAAAAAGTTTAAAAATCAAACGCAATCGATCGAGCGTCCATCACATTGACAAGTGCTGCAGCGACTGGTAGCACTTTCACTGAGTTTCACGCCTTATCTGAAACTGGACCGAAAGACACGTCTGCGCATGCGCTTTGTCTGATTTCACTCGATTTGGGTGCTATATTGATGACAGCACATAAGTACAAAAATAGAAATACAGAGAAATGCGCAGTTAATTTGTTTTTTCATAAATCGGAAAACAATTTCGATCAAATTGGAAATTACAGAAGATATAAGTAATTTTATTGATTTATTATTTAGCTATTTAAGTATTTTAAAAACTGATGTGCTGTAGCACGTAAGCACATAATGAGCGGCCGCCACTGGACTTCCACCACAGATGAGATGTATATATTGGGGTAAATGTGATAAATTGGTAATTATGCATAATTACCGTTAAATATGCATAATTGAAAATATCATGACTTAACCTAACCAATTGTCAAGGGCGTACAGTTGACCTAACCGGGCATTCAATTGACCTAACCTTGAATGCTCTGTTATGTCAATTGAATTGAATGCTATAATTAATATAATAGATCAACCGTACGCCCTTGACAATTAGTTAGGTTAAGTCATGATATTTTCAATTATGCATATTTACCGGTAATTATGCATAATTATCAATTTATCACATTTACCCCAACATATACAATGCAATACAATGTTACCAAATGTAGGGAATTTTGCTTAAATTAAATCATTAAAAGTAAAGTAAATTGTCCATAAACCACCGAGTGTTATTTTCCTACATGAAAGAAAAGTTCCCGTTTATTTATTTTTCTGTGCTAAGCAGAGCAGAGCGATCAAATCCTGAAACTCAAAAATATCATCCGTGATTGACAAGTATCATTCAATAATGCCTCTTCTTCCTCGAAATTGTTTTCGTAAATGAAATCTGGAACGCGATGCTTAAACTATAATATACAAGGTGTTTCAGGAGGAAAGGTCAATACTTCGGGAGGTGATAGTATCGGTCATTGTGAGAAAAAAAGTTCATATGAACATGTCTAATTCTGAATGGTTATGGAGAGAGAGCTGTTTGAATCTGATGCGCGCGCAGCTCTTCCTCCCCCTTCCCTCCCCTATAACCTTGAACCATGTAAGCTGTAATGTAAGCATGTAACATAAGCCAATCGACAGCTGACTATTGTGAGTGACATTGTTTGGTGTTTGAAGCAGTGTTAAGAATGCCACACACCTTCACACATGCCGAATATGCAGATATGGTGTATGTCTACGGTTTTTGCGATGGAAGTGCAACAGCTGCTGTTGCAGAATACCGTCGACGGTTTTCGAACAGCGCAGAATTCCGGATCGAAATGTGTTTACCAGGGTTTTCAACACATTGCGTGAGATTGGTACACTTCCCAGCGCTCATTTTTCATCTGAACGTGAAGGTCAACAAGATGTGGATGAAGTGGAAAACATTCTTCAGTTGGTAGAGCGTAGTCCTACTACTAGCTCACGAAGAATTTCTACACGTCTCGGTGTACCACACACGAGAGTATGGCGAACATTACGTGAGGAAGGCTTGCATCCATATCATGTACAGCGTGTACAACACCTTCAACCAGGAGACGCTGCCATGCGACTGGAATTTTGTCATTGGGTAAATGCTAATCGCCGATTGCTTCGATTAATACTGTTCACCGATGAAGCTACTTTCACCCGTGACGGTATCAACAACACTCGTAACTCTCATCGGTGGTCAGACGAAAATCCAAATGCCACTGTGGAAACAAATTTTCAACATCGCTTCTCTGCCAATGTGTGGTGCGGTATCATCGATGATCAGTTGATTGGCCCTGTTACTTTAGAGAATCGTCTTACAGGACAAAGTTACCTAGAATTTCTGCAAAATGAATTGCCAAGACTATTGGAGGATGTTCCTTTGGCTACACGCGCTGGTATGTACTTTCAGCATGACGGAGCTCCTCCACATTCTACCCGTCTGGTGATGCAATACCTAAATCAAACTTTCCCTGGTCGATGGATCGGCCGCGGTGGTCCCATTCAATGGCCACCAAGGTCTCCAGACCTCTCTCCGTCAGATTATTGTTTGTGGGGGTGGATGAAACGTCAAGTTTACAAAAGAAAGGTGGATACACGAGACGAATTGTTCGCGCGCATTTTGGATGTGCTGCCCGCATAAAGGAACGTCAAGATCAACTCAGACGAACAACATGCGATCTTCGCGCACGAGTTGCAAAGTGCATTGAGGTTGACGGTGGGATTTTCGAAAACGTATTGTAAACTGTAACAAATTTGTCATTTCTGTATCTGATACCATTCAAAATGCCAATGTTTAAACATTAAATGTTAGAAACAGTAATTGGTTTCTCTTTCTTGATTGAATCTACAAATACAAAAGCATTGTTAATGGTAAACAGCTCTATCTCCGTAACCATTCAGAATTAGACACATGTTCATGTGAACTTTTTTCTCACAGTGTCCGATACTATCACCTCCCGAAGTATTGACCTTTCCTCCTGAAACACCCTGTATATTATAATCTAAGCAAACTAAACCTATATACAAGGTGGCCACAAAGTCCCTTTGCATTAAAAACAAGGGCAACACACATGTTGTAATGTCACTGCAAAGGGACTTTGTGGCCACTCTGTACTCTTTCCGTGTGGCTGTATTTAATTTGAAATTTCCATATTTTAATTGATTTTTCAATTTTCAATTGCTCAATTTTGTCAATTTTCTGAAAGATTAATTCCTAGTTTGGAAGAGTCCTCTTAATTCTCAACGCATATGTAATATGTATATACATATTATATGATTGGATAGGCAATAGTCTATTTATGAAGAAGTGTGGGGTGGAAATTTTATAATTTTGTGTATTTTATGAATAAAAGAATATATTTTATAATATATATTTGACACCCATCGTCTATATCAGGAGCAAATCTGAGTTTTTAGGTTTCCGTTTCCGGCCTATCAGTAATGTAACATTTCATTCTTAGTGTAAAAATTAGTCACATTTTTGACATTGTGAAGAAAAGGTGTGTGTGTGTGTGTGTGTGTGTGTCTTTGTGTTTTAAAAAGTTTAAAATATGCAGTTTGACAACATTAATTCATGCCAAGGTTTTAATTTTGGTATAATTCAACTTACTTTAAAGTTTTATGATAATTTTAAGAGTTTATTTGAATTGCAAGGCTTCAAAAGATCCTTAGATGAACAAGAACTTATTGTGCTTCATTGTTTTACAAGGATTGGACTAATATATATACACACCTCACCTTTGGTAAGGTTCCGCCCGAATTGTTCATTCTGACGAAGGTCAAGCTTTTCACTCCACCTTAGACCTACAGTTTAACGTGGAATCCGAACTACGCCCCATCAGCAGCCCAGCGTCTTAACCACTAGGCCACCTAGGGTACCCATTTATCTACCAACCACTTTCTTTTATTGTGTGGAAGGATGAACAGCTGGGTTTTGCTGCGCGCCGGCTGCCGTCGGGTTTCGAACCCGGGGCCGATGGATTCGTAGCCAGCGACGCTAACCACTACACCACCGAGGCGCATCAATATATATATATATATATATATATATATTGGTATAGTGGTTAGCATCGCTGAATACGAATCCATCAGTCTCGGGTTCGATTTCTGGTGACGGCAGGCGGCGCGCGGCTAACCCACCTGTTCATCCTTCCACACAATAAAAATTGGTTGGCAGATAAATGGGTACCCTCGGTGGCCTAATAGTTAAGACGGGCAAGGACTTTGTAATTCCTGATCCTCGTGGTGGGCTGTGGTTCGGATTCAACGTTAAGCTGTAGATCTAAGGTAAAGCAACAAGCTTGACCTTCGTCAGAATGAACAATTCGGGCGGAAGCAAAGGTTTTATATGTAACGAAGGAAGTTACACAACCGCACCATTATTATATATATTTTTTTTATGCAAGGAGGAGGGGCCAAAGGCGAATGCCCGCAAAAAACCCTCCCAGAGAAGAGACTAAAATCAAGGTTCAAGGCTTTCAAGATGCCTGGACATTCTGCGTTTGAAAGATTGGAGGTCATAGACAGGAGGAAAGATGGATTGAGGAATTGTTTCAGAGTTCACCGGTTGAGTGTGAAAATACCGATTAACCTTTGCGTTAGAGAGTTGAACAGAAAAAGAGTGAGAATGTGTCGAAAGTCTGGTAATGTCTCTCCTTAAAGGAGGAAGCATGCAGTTAGAGAGGTCAGAAAAGCAGTGTCCGTTATAATAGCGACAGTAAAGAGGGAGTGAGGCAACACTGCAGCGAAGAGAGAGGGATTAAAGAGAGTCAGTAAGAGGCGGGGAATTAATGAGACGAAAAGCCTTTGATTCCACCCGGTCAAATAGGGCTACGTGGTTTGAGCCACCCAACACATGAGAAGCGTACTCCATACAGGGGCGGACAAGACTCCTGTTCAGAGACTGCGAGTGACTTGCCAATTGAGTGAGGGTGAAGAAACCGCGGAGGCTGTACAGCACACCTAACCTCTTAGAAGCTGTTTTAGAAAGAGAGTATATGTGATCTTTCCAGGAAAGATCACGAGAAAAGGAAACGCCAAGAATGTTAAGAGAAGAGGAAGGATTGAGTTGGGTGTTGTTGAAGGTAAGGGAGTAGTCGTGTGGAAGATTGTGACGAGTAGACAGATGGAGGAACTGAGTTTTTGAGGCATTGAAAGCCACAAGGTTTTCTCTGTCCTAATCAGAGATGGCAGAAAGATGAGAGGTCAGGGGTACCATAGCCGTCCTACGGGAATCATGGAGTGACTGTTGTGAGGGACGCTTTGTGAAGCGGGTGGAGAAATGGAGTGGAATCATTGGCATAGGAGTGGATAGTACAGGAAGTGTGACTTAATAGATCATTGAGAAATAAAAGGAAAAGAGTGGGTGACCGGACAGAACCCCGAGGAACACAACTGTTAATAGCTTTAGGAGAAGGACAGCGGCCACAGCTATAGATCTGCTAGCTACACCTGCTAGCTATAGCTCTGCTACAAAGGAAATCAGAGATGAAGGCACGGTTAGGATAGAAACCGAAGGAGGATAGTTTGGCGATTAAAGATTTGTGCCACACTCTATCAAAAGCTTTCGATATGTCTAGCGGAATAGCAAAGGTTTCGCCAAAATCCGAAATGAGGATGACCAAGAATCAGAGATATACAAGAGATCGCCACTAGGGTGTCCCTTGGGAACCCATACTGGCGATCTGAAAGAAGATTGTGAGAAGGTGTTTAAGAATCTTCCTATTAAGGATAGATTAAAAAGAACTTTAGCAAGGTAAGAAATCAAAACAATCGGACAAAGACGAAAGAGTTTGCCAGGTAGGGTGTCAGCACAGAAGCAGTTTTATATATATATCAGTGACGGATCCAGGATTTCGAGAGGGAGGGGGTTCAAGGCTTATTAAAAGGACATTTTTCCCGGTAGTGCCGAAGCGCGATTAAAAGTAATTGATCGATTAATTATTAGAGTTATGTGTCGTACAAAATAAGAAATTAATGATAAGTAAATTAGCTTAAAATCAATTGAATATGATTTAATTACCGCTAAGAAAGCGACAGCGTACTTAACGGCGAGAACTTATCACCAAAACTATATATAAATTTCGGGTCATATTCTCCTCTAGATTAAAATAAATTATTCTAAGTGACCTTCATTAATATTCATCAAACAATTTTATCCAGGTACAATGGCGCTCATAAGGATTCGTACAGAGAAGTATATCAGTTTATATTCGTCTTTATATTTTGTAAAATGCTTAACATAATTACGAAACGTTTACCGTTAGCTCGAAAATATTTAATAATTAAAAAATTATTTATTAAAAATTAATTTATAGGCTTTGCTTATGGACTCTCGCGCCCTGTAGCCTATGTACCTTTCATATAAACTCTGTCTATAACCATATGCGTACGCCAAACTCACTCGGTCTATTGTTTACAGTGCCGTATTAAGCTCCTGTTATACAGCCTACATATTAACGTAATATCTGATCCTAACCGAATAGGCTCTCTAGAACGTTTTCAATACCGTGTATCAGACACGCATTTTTTGGGGTAAAAATAATACCTCACGTACCCTTATTATTCCGTGTCGTATTTTATCATCGTAATTATTGCATTTTAATACATTGAATCAACATATTTTTCCTCCATGTAATGACGTTTCATTTTCAATATTCAATATTGTAATATTTGCACGTTTCGATAGGAATTATCTAATTGTTAATCACTGCAAATAATTATTCTTTTTATGTTACTAATTAAAATGAAGCACTAGCGAAGCTTATTAATACATTTGTTATTAATGACAGTATTTGATCGAAAGGTCAAACTGTGACCATAGGCGTATGAGATGGCACTTTACTGGGAGGTGAAAAAAAATTTGCCCTGAAATTTTCAGGGTGCCCCCGATTTTCGCATAAGCACTGTGTGTAGCATAAAATAACGCAAAGGTTAGAGTATGATTTAACGTATATTAAAGCCTTTTTTATATAAATAAAAAAACATTACAATTTACAAAAATGAGAAAATTTTGCTACAAACATTTCTAAATGAGAAAGCAAAACTACGGCATTGCAGTTGATATAAATTCAGTAAATCCTCAAATTACTTTTAATTATTAACTACAAGTTATAGTAGAAGTAATTCATTCACCTCAACGAGTAAAAAACAAAACAAAAGGAATGTCAGGAAAATCTGCCCTGAAAATTTCAATATTCCCTGAAAATGCTCAATTCCCTAGTCCTGGGCGGGCTGCCCCCCCCTCCCAAGACCCCCAGCCTCATACGCCTATGCTGGAGACCATAGACAATCTTTAATTAATCTTATTACAGTGTTGTTAATCTAAGTAATGAGTTTCAATAAATGTGGAAGTGTAACATAAATCGTGTTTTATGTAAAAAAAACGCACATTTACGAGATGAAAAGCGCAATAATTACTTTCAAATTTTTCCGGCCTTAAGCATAAAAGGAAAAGGTGGAAACAAACTTATAATCTATAACAGGGGTCGGCAACCTAAGGCACGCGTGCCACAGGGTGGCACGCGAAGAATTTTTGTGTGGCACCCTAATTCACAAAAAACTAATACAAAAAGTATATTTATTACAAAAACGGAAAGAAAAAACTCATCTCTATTGTATTTATCGTGCACCACATTCAGGCTGCATTTGATATAAAAAAACTTCCTAAACTCAACGGATAAAATGAATTTAACAATTTACTGCTCACACAGTAACCATGGACTCGAGAACGTCACACCTCACAGCTGTGAGAAGCGCATGCGCAAACTCTTATTGTTTGTCTGCGCATGCATTACCAGAGCTCTATTGAAGTAGTAATAACAAATTTGTTGTTTAAACTGGATTAGAGTTGTTTCATTGTTTTGAAGCTATTCATTTTACCCTTAATTTTAACCAGTCACAACCAAAACAATGAAGACTGTTTCAGGAAGAATGGAGAAACAAGTACAGTTTAGTATAGCAAGGTGAACGGATCGTTGTGCCTTATGTTATGAAAGTATTGTTGCAAGTACTTCTAGTGTTCTAAGACATAACAAAACACGTATCATCCTTATCACACATGGATGTTGAAGATAGATCTGAACATATAAAAAAAATATGTTGTGTCTTTCGAAAAACAAAAATGTGGCTTAGCTAAATTTGTTAAAAAACATGAAAATTCCAACAAAGTAAGCTATAAAGTTGCATTGGTCCTTTGCGCGAAAAGGGAAACCATTTACCAGCGGTGAGTTTTGAAAGAAAGGTTTCTGTAATGTACTGAAAATCTCTCTAAAAGTTTTGCTAACAAAAAAGATATTATGGATAAAATTTGGGATGTATCGCTTTCAGCTCGAAGTGTCCGACGTCGCGTAAGTGATATGGTTGACGATATACATAGATTGACAGTTGAAAAATAACCTGCGTAACTATAATGTTATTAGTTTTACTTTGGACGAGAGCACAGACATAAACGATGTTGCCCGTTTGACGTTAGTCGGACAATTCTATTTACCGAAGGATGAATCTATGGTAGAAATGTGTGCCGTTTCTCCGATGTCCGGAACTACGAAAGGGAGAGATATTCTTAAGATCATCTCCACATTCACAGACTTTTTAAATGAGGAAAATTTGTATTTAAAAAACCAACTGTTTTCTGTTAAGTACTACCGATGGGGCACCAGCGATGACGGGTAAAAATATTGGTTTTGTTCAGCTTCTCCAAAAAGAGTTTAGGTAGGACTATTTTAGCTCTTCATTGCGTAATTCATTTAGAAAATTTATGCTCAAAATTTCCTTCAAATGTTCTTAATGTCAATATCCACTAGTAGTAGTAAAAATTGTTAATACAATTCTCGCTCGTCACTTACTCTCAGGTGGTTCAAAGCTCTCTCAGAAGAAATGGAATCCAATTACGGTAATCATGTAATGCACTACACTGTTCTGTGGCTCAGCAGAGGAAACATTCTATCTCGTTTTGTCAATTGCATAGATGGATTCAAACACTTTCTCCATGAAATTGAACAAGACTGTCCTCAACTGAAAAACAAAGAATGGCTTTCGAATCTCATGTTTCTGACAGACATCACAGCACATTTTTTAATACCTTGAATGTCAAGCTTCAGGAGTTAAAGGCTAACTGTGCTGAATTTGCACGAAGAGTGGATGTCATTTTCCAAGACACTGCAACTCTTCGAAGATGGTCTTCAGACATGGACTCTGATATATATACTTTCCAAAAGTTAAAATGTTTATTAATAGCGACAAAAATCTCAGTCTTAGGACAACATTTACGCCAGTATATTTCTGTCTCGAGGGAAGAATTTGAGCGACGATTTCAAGACCTCCAAACCTACGGTCCCACGTTCAAATATATTTTGAACCCTGAAAAAGCAAATGAAAATAATCTTGAGCTGGAGTACTTCCGGTTTCTCGGAATTGAGTCTTTGGAAGTGGAGTTATTTGATTTTCAGAGCTCCGATTTGTGGGTAGATAAATTTTCTGCTATAGGGGACCAAATTTCAAAAAATGAAAACCACTACTTGTATATTTGTTAACGTACTTGGCCTCAACTTCCATCAAAATTCTCGACACTGAAGAACGTTGCACTCTCTCTTTTCCCTAATTTTAGAACCAACTAAGTACTAGTGTAAACAAGTTTTTCCCTAATGAAAACACACACAATCCTTTTCGTAATCGGCTGACAGTTGAAAATTCTGAAGCTTGTCTTCATCTCCAGATCACCAGATATCAACCAGACCTGACACAACTGGCATCAAGAATGGAAGGGGAAGGAAGTCATTAATTGCAAATAACCTTTAGTTTCCTTCTTGAAAACCAGTAAAGAGTTACTTATACAGGGTGTACATAAAGTCAGGATCTATTTTTGTGAAGCACTTGGAAATTATATGGAATTCAATCATAAAATGATGAAGTGGTAACATTTATTAAATAATTAAGAGTAGGATTCGACGTGACGCCCATCAGTATCCCTGTACAGCTCAAATCGTTCCGCAGCATTTCTAAACACATTCTGGAGCATTTGCGGGGTTGTTATCTGCAGCAGTTCGTATACGTGTACGTAAGTTTTCAAGACTCGTAATCTTCGTCTGATAGACGTGCGATTTGATAAAGCCCCATGCAAAGAAATCTAAAGGGGTTAAATCTGGTGATCTCGCTGGCCAAGGTCTGTGTTGCTTCCGCGTCCGATCCAGCGATTTGGAAAAACGTCCATTTAGATAATCCTGAACAATTTTGGCATAGTGACAAGGAGCACCATCATGTTGATAGACGACGGTACTAACAATCCTATCCCCGTCGTCTATCAACATGATGGTGCTCGTTGTCACTATGCCAAAATTGTTCAGGATCATCTAAATGGACGTTTTCCAAATCGCTGGATCGGACGCGGAAGCAACAGACCTTGGCCAGCGAGATCACCAGATTTAACCCCTTTAGATTTCTTTGCATGGGGCTTTATCGAATCGCACGTCTATCAGACGAAGATTACGAGTCTTGAAAACTTACGTATACGAACTGCTGCAGATAACATAACCCCGCAAATGCTCCAGAATGTGTTTAGAAATGCTGCGGAACGATTTGAGCTGTGCAGGGATACTGATGGGCGTCACGTCGAATCCTACTCTTAATTATTTAATAAATGTTACCACTTTATCATTTTATGATTGAATTCCATATAATTTCCAAGTGCTTCACAAAAATAGATCCTGACTTTATGTACACCCTGTATTTTTAACTGATTTACGTTGGCAATTTATGTTAAAATGACTTTGATAATGACTTAAGTCACCATCAAAGTAATTTCAGTATAAATTGTCAACGTATGATGGAAATAATTTTGGACATTACTAATGTTGGAATCGGTTTTGGAAATGACATTGGAAATTGTTGAAATTTACAATTTTGTAAAGACATTTTCCAAACTTTTGATGTAATGATTACCACTAATGACATTTAAAATGTTTTTGATAATGGTTAAAAGTAAAAAATTGTAGTAGTGTATAATTTACGGCTACTTTATTACAGTACTATTATTATAAAGATAGTACTACTATTATAAAAATAAACTCTAAAGTAATCATACGACACACACAATACAATTATAATATTGTAACCTACATTTGAAAAAACAATGGTAGCACTATGGAACTCCTTAAAGTTTTGAATATTGCTAAGTGGCATTCAATAGCAAAAATGTTGCCGACCACTGATCTATAAATTACTTCAAAATCTACCAATAAAATTGATATATTTATTGGTAAATATACTTAAAATTAAACTAACTATTTTATATATACACTAGAATACGTTGATAATGCGGTACGACGATAATACGGTAAAAAAAAAAATGTAGGACAATTATTTTCGATCACGTGACGAAGACGCGAATAACGCGGTAGTTTTAAACTGAACAGGCAAAATTCAGCCAGGCGTGCAGCAACTGCGCGGACAAACTTGAGCCGAGCGTTAGAAACACCGTCACTATATTTATATTACATATATTACTATAATATTTTAGGTAATAGTCACATAACCTATTTTTTCCACATAATCTTTAACAATAGATAACGCGGACCGCGATATCGCGGGAGTCTCTCGGAACATAATCCCGCATTATCAGGGTATTCAACGGTATAAAACAATTAATTTGGTGGTTTTAAATATCATTTTAATAATAATTAGAGAATTTTTCTCAAAATAGGGAATTTCCAGTTTTTCTAGGGAATATTTAGTTACAGAAGGTAAGAAAATATTGTTCAGGTTACGTTTACTATCTGTACCAAGGTTACGGTAGCAGAGAGTTTAAAAACATAGCCGGGCCTATGTTAATTAATTAGTGAAGTACTATGGCTTCACTTATAATAGAGGAATAAGTGACAAACAGCCTGGATGTTATCAAACTCTGTCCTGAGAGATAAAGACTAACACAGTAGCTGACAAGACTTTAAAAAAAGTTGAAATATTAATAGCATGATGAGACCGGAGGGAGTTTAGTCACTTTAAAAATGGCGATGCAAAGTTAATAATGTTTGACGTTGTTTATCCTCAATCGTAACACTTTTCTAAAAAGGTCGTGTGACCCAAGGGACATACAGCTTTACGTGGAATTCAAACCACCTGCGGGTCGATACATCATCTAAATGCGGAACACGGTCAACTATTGAACAAATTCAACACCGCTTAACCTCGCTGATCTAATGGGAGGCGGTGTTGTGACGTGGTCACGAACGACATAACCCAAAATCTAAAGTTAACCTAATTTAACTTAACTTTATTAAATTAACCTAGCGCATCTAGCATGGGGACCTTTACTAAATCTGACAATCGGGGTAGGTATGAACCCACACAATTCAGTATTTCATACATTGACTTACCGTTAAAGGTGTGTCCGATGAGGGTGAATGGAATGCAGAGAACGTTAACCAACAGATCGGCCACAGCAAGATTCGCGATGAAGATGTTTGTTACCGTCCTCATTCGAGGTTCTTTAAAGACAACGGCTACGACGAAGCCGTTTCCCAGGACACCCATGACAAAAACGAGAACGTACGCCACCCAGTACACGACAGTGATCGACAGTGAGTGACGAAACGTTGGAACATCGAAATCGAAACAGAAGTCACTCAAGTTCCCCGATCCATAACAGTCCCACGAAGATGCGTTCTTGTCATTGTCGTCATTATTGACGACTGACGTTAAATTGTCGTCATTTGAACTCATTGTAAGTATGTCTTAAATACTAAAAGACTTTAATCTGTAACTACCTTTTGAATTTTATGAATTGCCCCTAAATTAAATTGTAAATTGTCATTTGGCATTTGCACAAATTGTACTTTTTTAATGTACTTCTTTCACAGTACACTTAAAACTGATTTAATTCTAATAAGTTCGGAATGATTCGTCAAGTTCACAGTACTGTTACTGAACACGTTAATAAAATACTAGAGCACACACCACACACACGTGTATATTACAGTCAATGCGTGTGAAACCATCATTTCACGTAATTATGCATTACCGACCCGACCCAACGCGACTGACTCGACCTAAATGGTCAGACCTAACCTTCACGAAGTGATTAACGGTCACAGAAATTACTCGAAATGAGTAATTTCTCATTATGTGAATTTCATATGACGTGAAATGACTGACTTTCACTCATTAACTGTAACCTATTAAGAAGTTAAGAAGTTAAGAAGTTAAAATTCGATCATATAATATCACATTAACTCACTTATGTTCAAAACTAGTCTTTTGAATATGGTTCACTTGAAGAAAATGAAATATTTTCACAATTTGGTTTCAAATCTTGGGGGAAATTTCTCTCCACTGCAAATCAAGTTCTGAAAGAGAGAAATTTAACATTAGATATTAGTTTTCAGTCGAGCTCAAAATTGAAATCCAGATTAATAATTTCAGTGTTGATTAAATTTTAAATTTAGATAAAAATTACTGTAGTAGTAGTAGTAGTATGCCCAATTTTAAGCATAAATTGAGTTTTTGTTTTTTTCTGTTTAAGGTGCTTCAACCCTTTTTGTTTTTTTCTGTTTAAGGTGCTTCAACCCTGCTGGATTATTGACACCATTATTTTTTATTTTTTTATTTTTTACTCCCCGAAGGGAGATTGCAAAATTTAAGTTAATTTATTTTTACACGTGCTTGATTATTGACTGGTTTTCATATAAAGTTTTCTAAAAATATAGAGAAAATGGCAGATTATAGAAACAATATAAATTATTTTATAAAAGTAATGAAAAATAACAAAATATTTTAAAGTAAAATTACTATTTCCTATTAATATTTTAAATTTAGAGGGGAAACTTATTTATTAATTTCGAGAAAAAATGGCAAAAAATAAGGCAGAATACTATTTTTTTATGCAGGAAAGGAAGGCCATGGTTGAACGCCACTGAAAAGCCCTCCCCCTCATAGAAGAAGCAGAAAGAGCTGAAATCAAGGTCCAAAGTCTTCGAGATGCCTGAACACTGCATTTGAAAATCGAAGGTCATAGATCTAGGGCAGAGCTTTCCAAACTTTTCACGTTGGCGACACACTAATTAATTTTTATCAAATATCAAATATCAGATAATTTTTCAGTAGGTGGTTTATCTTGTAGCCGATTTTGTTGATACAAAAATCAAAATTTTCAAAATACAAAAAAATTGAAAATAATTAACTAAATTTGGCGATACACCTGGGAGGTATTGGCGACACACTAATGTGTCGCGACACACAGTTTGGAAAGCTCTGATCTAGGGCAAGATGGATTAAGGAAGGATGTTCCACAGTTGACCAAGGTTGAGTAGATGAAAGATTGAAAATACTGATTAACCCTTGCATTAGTGAGTTGAACAGAAAAAGGATGAGAATGTGTAGAAAATCTGGTGCTGCAAGCTCTCCTTAAAGGAGGAGGCATGAGATTAGTGTGTTCAGAAGAGCAGTGTCCATTATAAAAGCAATAGTAAAGAGAGAGTGAGGCAACATTGTGGCGAAAAGAGAGGGATTGAAGACAGTCAGTAAGAAGCGGGGAATTGATGAGACGAAAAGCCTTTGATTCCAACTGCTTAAGTATAGCTGTGAGAGTTGAGACATCCCACACACGAGAAGATAAAGGCCCTGACCATACAGTGGCCCGTCGACCACCCAAGTAAAAAACCTGCTTTTATCTTTTATCTTTTTTATCTTTTAATTTATCGGATCAAATGTAGAATTCGGACCCCAACCTTTTTTAGTTAGCTTTATAAGGCTAACTAACGAAAATATCATGACCTAACCTAACCAATCGTCAAGGGCGTACAGTTAACCTAACGATTGGTTAGGTTAGGTCGTGATATTTTCGTTAGTTAGCCTTATAAAGCTAACTAAAAAAGGCTGGGGTCCGAATTCTACATATGATCCAATTTATCATTAGGTTTGTTAGCAAAAGAAAACGAAACTATGAACCAACTTGACATTGAAGGTATAACTCAAATAAATGAAATTATTTGAGGTATATTTTTTTATGAACCGTAGTAGGTACGCAGAAGGGATATTAAATGAGTTACGAGAATTAATTTTTACGTTTCTTTTGTGCATTTTAACAGTTAACATTGTTAAAATTAATATTGTTAATATTGTATGATCAGATATTATTATTTTCTGTGCTGGATCAAGTATTTTTGTGAATATAGGATAATAAAAATGATGTAATCTTGTTTATGAATTTCATGATTTTGTAGAGTATGAGGGGGGCCCAAATAATGAGGGGGCCCCAAATGTTTACCTCGCCCTAGGGCCCCACATGTTTACCTCGCCCTAGGGCCCCACTAAACCTTAACCTGCTCCCGCACACCTAATCTCTTAGAAGTTGTTTTAAAAAGAAAGTCTGTTTGATCTTTCCAGAAAAGATCAAGAGAAAAGGAAACACCCAGAATATGTAACCTCCTTCGCAACATCTAAGATCATATGACGAAGGGGACCTACAGCTTTACGTGGGATCCGAACCACGGGTCGCTACATAATCTGAACGCAGATAACTATCTCCCATCAGTTAGCCAGTACCTCACTATTTATGCACTTCAAAGAACCACCATTCGAGTCCTTAACTGCGTCCGAAACACTTATCACGTCCTTCTCGGCTCGATGTCAATTGGCGTGAGGCTTTCAGTGCTCATATGACGGGCATGCCACCCGTCGTTAAGGGGTTAAATTAAGCTAAGGCCATTTATTTTTTTTTAGATACTTGGATCTAAAAATTCGGTATCACGTTTATGCACACACACACACACACACACACGTGTATATATATATATATATGTATATATGTGTGTGTTGTGTGTGTGTGTGTGTTTCAATTCGAGTTAGTCCTTTGAACTATTTTACGTTGTTTACTTCAGTTGAAATGATTTTAAAGCTTTGAAAGAAAGTTAATTACATCAAAGGGAAGTATTATATTAGCAATTTTTTGAAATCCCGTTTCAAATAATTGGTTTTTATTAGTTTTAGAAATGAGTTTCAGAAAGCAACAATCAATTCGGTAATTTTATTCATTCGTGTTTTTCAAAAGAGATTCTTTTGATAAAGTCAAATTAATGTCCCTAATTTGCAACAGATGGCGTGGCAGACACTGTTTAATTAATTCGATATAAATTGGTCGAATTTGATCATCACCCGGGTCCCATTGGGTAACACAGTTTCCAAATAAAGGAAGCGAAGATACTGAGGGCAGGGACTCGATTTCCGATGGTATTGGCAGGGCCGTACCAACCTGCGATGGTGCCCTGTGCGAGGCATTCCTTATGCGTCCCTCATCCCATTAAATTCGGGACATACTGTATACAAATTGATTATGATAGAAATACATAATTATTCAATACATAAACAATACATAATTCATAATTAATACATAATTAATTGTATATAATTGTAAAAAATTGTATATAAATGACCTCCTAAGCTCATCTGATATACTTAACTTCATAATATTTGCGGATGATACGGCTGAGTCTTTCATGCAAAGATGTTAATTCAGCTAAGAATATACAGGGCTATTCAATCTGATTCATCCGATTTCAACTGAGAATACTTCCGTACCTATCAACCGTGCATCAACTGGGCATACACCACATGAAAGAGGAAATCTTCGAGTTTTACAAGATCACCGCGAGAGGGCTCCAAAGTCACGCCGTGGCCTAGCCTAGCAACAAACAGTCAGTGTGAAAATGGCGTCCGCACAGCAGAAGGCGTTTTGTGTGTGGCAGTTTTCGAGCTGTAAATCGGTAGTCACAGTGCAGCGTGAGTTTCGTCGACGTTACAGAACAGATCCACCGGGTGCTCAGAGCATCCGTCGTTGCCAGAGCTGGGCACCGCAAACTCAAAATCACTTCCGCAATCGCAAATCCGCAAACTCAAACCTTACCTTCCGCAACCGCAAATCCGCAAACTGCTTGCCATTTTTGGTGCCGCAAACGCAAATCCGCAAACGCAAACCATATTTCCAATTTTTACAGTGCTGGGCACTTCCGCAAACACTTCCGCAAACCGCAAATTCCGCAATCGCAATTTTAACTATAAAAAGTATCCAAAACATTAAAGAGGTATAAAAAGTTTTTATATCTTTTTAATGTTTTAGCCTTGTTTTTATTAAAAACAAGGCTAAATAATTTATTACAATAAATCACTATTGTAGAAGAAATAAAAATACTACATATATTGATATATTATATTGAACAAAAACACATCCTGATAGTAAATAAATTAAATAATAAATTTAATCATTTGAATTTCATAAATTTTGAGACTTAGACACGTTAGAGAAGACTGTACTGTAACTGTAGTAACTGCACACACATTACATTACACAAGTTAAATTAAGTTAACACTGTGACTGTACACAACTTGAACGCACTGTACAACTCAACCCCTCTAGCCTCTACAAGTTTACGCCTCTGGCTTTGTCAACAAGTTCAGTCGTCCTCCTCCAGTAACTGAGCCAAATCCAGTTTTAATAAGTCCATGTTCCCCTTCATGAACGACGAGGCGTCACAGCACTAGCGGGCTTGGCCAGTGGCCACGTGGGAAATTTGCGGAAAGATTTGCGTTTGCGGTCTTAGTTCCGCAACGCAAATTCACTAATTTGCGATGACTTTGCCGCAAACGCAAATCCTCAAACGAAAAACATACTTCCGCAATTGCGGAATTTGCGGTTTGCGGAAGTGCCCAGCTCTGGTCGTTGCCCACATCTTTGGATGAGCTCCGAACTCGCATTGTTACTGCCGTAGAGTCGGTGACAACGGACATGCTGGAGCGAGTATGGAAGGAATTCGACTATCGTGTCGACGTTGCTCGTGTAACTAGGGGAAGTCACATAGAGCATTTATGAGGTGAGAGACAAAATTTGGACAGTTTTTCTTTTGGTTGATGTATCACAAATCACACTGTATTTGTCACATTAAAAAATATTCTCATTTGAAATCAGGTGAATCATTTTAAATAGCCCGTTATTTCATTCAGAATTCATCAGTGTAATGAAATGGTTGACCACCAATAAACTCTTCCTAAATAACAGTAAACCAAATTTTACGATTTTTACTAATAAAAGAAATGTGTATCTTGATGAACTTAATGTTGATGAAATCGCTCTGAAGTAGTGTACTGTAACGAAATTTCTTGGTGTAATGCTAGATAAGAATTTGCAATGGAGTGATCATGTAAATTATATCGCGAAAAAGATTTCAAGGAGTGTTGCTATAATACCTTTGGTTAGCTTCCGCCCGAATTGTTCATTCTGACGAAGGTCAAACTTTTCACTCTACCTTAGTCATGTTTAGTGTTTAAACTTAGAAATGTAGTCCCTAAACCGGTTTTATTAACTCTCTATCATACTCTTGTTCTTCCTTATATAACGTTTGAGTTTGGGGAAACGCCACTAACAACGCTTTGAACAGTATCTTTGTCATCCAAAAGAGAGCAATAAGGTTATTGTTTTCCTTGATCACTCTAATGCATTATTTAAAGAGCTAAACCTACTAAAGCTCAATGATATAATCAAACTGGTACATTTTATTTTTATTTACGAGTGTAAGAACAAAATCATTAACTTACAATGGGTAAGCAGATATTTTGTAACTCATCAACAAATCCACTCGTATTAAACCAGAAATAGATCAAAGCTTGTTATACCTCAATTTAGATCGTCTTCATCTCAAAAACTACCCATTTTCATTGGATTGAAACTGGAATGATTTAAATGCTGATATAAAAAATATTGTGGATTTAAATTCGTTTAAAACCAATTTGAAATCCCAATTAATAATGGAATACTAACAAAAATTTTGGATTAAATTTACATTACTCGTTACTGTTCCTTTCTTATGACTAATATTAATTTTTTTTGTATAGTATTGGTATCATATCTTCTTTGTATATGTTTTATGACAAATGACTTTGTTTTATGACTTTGTATTTGTTTTATATCTATAATAATAACTTAAGATCAAGACATACTCAAATTAGTAATTCTTATTCATGAACTATGTGTTATTATTAATAACTACCTGTTTTATTTTTAATTAAGAGCCCAGTAAAGCCTAAAGCTTAAGGGCCAAGTTAAATAAAATATAGTCCAATTTCGCAATTATTTGTTAAAACAAAAATTGTAAAGCTGTATTTATTTTAATAATAATAATTAATAATTAATAATAATTAATAATAATTAATAATAAATGTTATTCAATACAATATTCAAAATAATAATCAAATTTTTTTGGCTGCAAAATGTTATAATACATGAATAAGTCTTGGGTATACTTTAGTGTCAGAAATTATTTATACGTTTTAGCGTCGGAAATTATAAATTTATTATAATTATTAAAAGTATTAAAACGATATTACAACTGATAAATGTCATTAATGGGTATAATCAAATCCGCAAATAAGTTAGTTTTATATTTTTCTCCACAAGAATTTGTGAATATAGCTGGGAAATAAGGCACGTGATGTACCATGTTGACGACGTAGCTTTTTTGCCCGGTTAGGTCAACTGTACGCCCTTGACGATGGGTTAGGTTAAGTCGTGATATTTTCGTTAAAACTAACGAAAATATCACGACTCAGCCAATCGTCGTTGACGTACAGTTAACCTAACCGGGCAAAGAAGAAACTACGTCGTCAACATGGCTCATTCATCAGTTGTAATATAGTTTTAATACTTTTAATAGTTATATTGAGGCTTACGTATTATTTGTTGATATTAAACGTATAAATAATTTCCGACGCTAAAGTATACAACTATATATATATACACACCTAAGTCTTGTATCGTAAATAGGGAGACTGTTGACCTCGGCAAGCGTGGGAAAATTTACGCAAAAGACATTATATGCATTAATTATATTATTTAAAGGGCCCATTTCCATTCTCTTTGAAGCGGACACGACGCTTGAACTCTGGACTGAAAACGCTGATCAATTGCACATGAGGATATATTGGGACCGCCACGGAAATTTCAGATATAATTACAAATTCAAATTTCATTCTACGTGGCAGCTCTAAGACCAACAATTTGGCCCCCCCCCCCCCATCACGTCGGCGCCCTGAGTGGCCGCACCTTTCGCCCCTGCCTTGGTACGGCTCTCGGTGCTAGTAATAATAATGTAAAGAAATCCAAGGGTGTTAGGTCAGGAGATCGAGCCGCCCAGCGCCTGTTGCCTCCACGTCCGATCCACCGATTTGGAAATCGTTCATTTAGGTACTCCCGAACAATGTTTGTGTAATAACAAGGTGCCCCATCTTATTGAAAGATGACGGTGTTTAAAATGCCATCTGAATGAAGCTGAGACATTTACGTGCTCGTATCATAACAGCAGTTACAAAAATAGCCCCTGTCATGCAGAGCTGGGCACTTGCGTTTTTTTTGCGCGTTTTTTTGCGGTACTGCGGTACTACTACCGCACTACCAAACCGGTACCGCATAACGCAGTACCGCAAAGGATCGCTGAAAGTACAGCAGTACCGCTACCGCATTCAAATTTCCCGCGGTACTTTCCGCGGTACCGACCAACACGGTAGTACCGCAGTACCGCAGTACCGCAAAAAAAAACGCAAGTGCCCAGCTCTGCAGTGTCATGCTCCAAAATGTGTTCCGCAATGCTGCTGACAGATTCGAACTTTGTAGAGGTACTGATGGTGCTCATGTAGAATCATATGCTTAAGTATTCATTAAATGTATGCCTTCTATTATATTGTTATTGAATTTTACCCTTTTTGCTACGTTTTCACTGAAATAGATAGGGACTTTATAAACACCCTGTACAGTATTTACCTGTGTGTTTGTGTGTGTTAAGACTACCTTATGACACCACAAAAACCTTTACGACTCACACACACACTCACCACGACAGGAACATGCGTTAAATGTCGCTTTCTACATTTCAAGATGTCAATTTTATACGATAGCCTGTGTGCATGCGTGCGTGCCTACGCGCGCTCGCGCAGCTGGGCACAAGCGTGGCCGAGTGTGTGATAACAAATTGAAAGTGGGTTAATATTTTTTGAGATAACACTATTGGTACATCAGAACATTAAGATTTAAGAAATCAAATATTTTTATTATTGAAAATTGATATGTTTGTCTTGATTAAAATAGGTTAAGTTAGGTTAGATTAGCGAATACCTCACTATTATCGACTTAACAAAAATCACCCTTCGACCCCTCAATCTTGTCCTAAACACTTATCACGCCTTTCTCAGTTCGATAGCACTAAAGTTAAGTTAGCTTCAATTAGATTGGGTTAATTTGTTTTTTAGATACATTGATTTAATAAAGTTAGTACCTCACTTAAGCGTAGATGCCCACATTGCGCGCGCGCGCGTGTTTGTGTGTGTTCACCCCATCTTTCTTCGTAATCGAATTTGAGTGTTACGTCGTAGCCATTGTCGTAATACCGTTTCCCGTTCATCAGCGAAGTTAAGCGACATTGGGTCGGATAGTAGTTGGATGGGAGACCGTCCGCTGCGTTCATACTATGTAGCGACCCGTGGTTCGGATCCCGCGTAAAGCTGTAGGTCCCCTCCCTCATATGACCTTAGATGTTGCGAAGGAGGTTAAACAAAAACCAATCATTAAATTATAGTAATTTTGACTTAAATTTAACTAGAATTTTTCTCAAATTTGCTTCAGTTTACAAAAACATTTCGGAAATTAATCCTAAATAAATTATTTCGTTTCTGCGTAATTTTCTTTTCGCATTTTGAGTTTAGGTTCATTCTTTCTGGTCCATTTTTCATTGTTGCCTTCATGTTTCTCGTTCATTTCATTCTTAATAAGTCCTACAAGAGTAAAATAGGCTGTAATTTTGCTTTATAAGTTCGTGTGTGTATAAACACACTGTCGTCATTATTTCCTCTCAAGGGAAATTGCAGTGAAATTTACTTATTGTTTACAACCGAGTTACGGCAGTTTATGACAAATAAGTTGCCAGTAAGTTCATTTTAACGCAATATCTAAGTCTTCCAAAGCTTTTTTTTCGTTTTAATGACTTTCATTTTGTAAAATGAAAGTTTATTAAGAATTTATTCAAACTTTTTTTAAGTTTTGTAAATCTTCAAAGCTTCAAACAACTTAAGTTCACGTTTCACTTAGATTTGCAACTTCACAAATTTCCGACCCATTAACTTTGAATGTGAAGTCGAAAAATTTTAATTGTTGAATTCTTTTTAATTATTATTATTATTATTATTATAAATATATTAAAATTCTGAATTCATTTTCTGAATATTTCAAATTTATAGAATTCCGACATTTTCTTTTTAATGAGTAACTAATATAGATAGGTTTAATTTAGAGACGTTATTGAAACGTCGGATCACCTGAAGATCAGGGCCCCCAGCCTTCTTTAGTTAGACTTATAAGGCTAACTAACGAAAATATCACGACCTAACCTAACCAGACGTTAGGTCAACTGTACTCCCTTGACGATTAGTTAGGTTAAGTCGTGATATTTTCGTTAGTTAGCCTTATAAAGCTAACTAAAGCTGGGGGTCCTGATCTTCAGGTAATCCGAAACGTCTGTTGTTAGAATTGCAGATAATAATGAGGGTTCGAGTCGCCAATTGTTAATTACACTTTAGACATTATTAATTATTATTAAACTATAAAAGCACTTTCACAATTCTGTGAAATTTTAAAACCTTTTGTGAAAGGCAGAAAAGCCAATCAGTCAATAAATTTACAAAAGAACGCATCCATCACAGTTTTGAGCTTCACATCCAAACCTCTTGGGGTCAAAGGGAATTTGACCCAACATCCAAAGAGGGATTTCATCCAGTCACTCACTCACTCCCATCCAAAGACACCGAGTCAATTCAGGGAAATTGCATTAAAAATTAAAGTGCCTCATATATATATATATATATACACACACACACCACACACACACACACAGTGTGTCCGTAAAGTCATGTGGGATTTTAAATAGCTATATTATTGCAACGAAACATGATGAGATGAAACAATGCCAAATTGAAGAACAACTCTCAAAGTTGTATCTTGTTAGTCTAGGCTAAGCTTAACCTTTATCTCGTAGTTAGTCTAGGCTGTCCACATGCCTATGTTGAACATGAGCGTAATAGCCCGAAAGTTAATGTGTGGTGTGCTCTAGCACGAGATCGAGTGATTGCCCATTTTTCTTCGCGGAACCCACTGTGACGTCACACAACTACCTCGCTATGTTGGAACATTTTGCAGTACCCCAATTTATTGACAATAATGTCATCTTTCAGCAAGATGGTGCTCCTCCGCACTATGCCAACGTTGTTCGAGAATTCCTTAATGAAAAATTTCCACAGAGATGGATAGGAAGAGGAGGATGGAAGCCATGGCCTCCACGCTCTCCGGACCTGATACCTTTGGACTTTTATTTGTGGGGTTACGTCAAGCAAAGCGTGTACACTGTACAGTGTACCCATTAGGGATATTTATCACTTGTACGAGCGAATCACGGAAGCTATCGCATCCGTCACTCCTGATGTTCTTGGGCGCGTGTGGCTGGAATTGAATCACCGCCTAGATGTCTGCAGGGCTACCAGAGGAGCCCATATCGAACTACGTTAAATAAAGTTATTCTTTTAGAGTTGTTCTTCAATTTGCCTTTTTTTCATCTCATCATGTTTCGTTGCAATAATATAGCTATTTAAAATCCCACCATGACTTTACGGACACACTGTATATGCGCCTCGGTGGTGTAGTGATTAGTGTCGCTGACTACGAATCCATCGGCCCCAGGATCGAGACCCCGTGACGGCAGCCGGCGCGCAGCAAAGCCCAACTGTTCATCCTTCCACACAATAAAGAAAGTGGTTGGTAGACGCTAGGCTGTTGGTGGGGCGTGGTTCAGATTCCACGTTAAACTGTAGGTCTAAGGTGGAGTGAAAAGCTTGACCTTCGTCAGAATGAACAATTCGGGCGGAAGCAAACCAAACGTTATATATACACTTTTCACCCTTTCAAATGTTCCGTGCAATGATTCCTCATTCCACGAAGGTCGGTCAAGGTTGTTGCCCCTCCTCTTGAGTTGTCCTGGTAAAGTAGAGAATATATATATATATATATAATGTAAAGAACGACGCTTGTATAGAAGAACGTTCCGCACAAGATGAGGAGGGAGAACGAACAATGAAAAATGAGGTAACCACCGGGAATCGAACACGGGATCTTCCGATTGCCCGTCAGATATGCTAACCACTACACCATGGGCCTCGGTTAATCAGAAGTCGTAATTCTCCTACATACGAGCAGAAACCAATGCCCTGAGGGGGCACCCCTCGCATGCCGCACATATATACATTTTAACTGCAAAGAACACACAGTATAATTAATGTAAAGAACGACGCTTGTATAGAAGAACGTTCCGCACAAGACGAGGAGGGAGAACGAACAAATGAAAAATGAGGTAACCACCCGGGAATCGAACACGGGATCTTCAGATTGCCGGTCAGATATGCTAACCACTACACCATGGGCCTCGATTAATCAGAAGTCGTAATTCTCTGCTCGTATGTAGGAGAATTACGATTTCTGATTAATCGAGGCCCATGGTGTAGTGGTTAGCATATCTGACCGGCAATCTGAAGATCCCGGGTTCGATTCCCGGGTGGTTACCTCATTTTTCATTTGTTCGTTCTCCCTCCTCGTCTTGTGCGGAACGTTCTTCTATACAAGCGTCGTTCTTTACATATATATATAATAAGATGGGGAGGAGATGGTACATGTTTATTTACAAACGTTTCGGAAATTTCAATTTCCATCATCAGTGCTAAAAATATTTATTAGGGATATATTAGGTATTTAAAAATTAAAAAAATAACAAAAATATAGGAAGGTGAAGCAATAGTCAAAATGTAAAAAAAAGTTGGGTCTTGTGGGTTATAAGCCCATCATTTTTGCAAATCCTTCACAAGCAGATTTTACTCAATAAAACGAACATCTTTGAATAAAACATCGACTTTTATTCAATGAATATTATATTATATAATCTATATCTATTCTATATATTATAATAAGAGAGCTGTCCGTCTGTCTGTCTGTCCGTCCGTCACACTCAGAAATTGTGAGAAAAAAATACAGAAATTGTAAAAAAAATTCAGAAATTGTATTACGGCGGCAATGTGAAGCTCAAGATTTTCATGACTGTGTTCTTTTCTGTAGTTTAGCAATGGGGGAAGGGTGGGGGTAATGGGGGAGGGGGTTAGCCCCCAAGTTGTATGAATGGGGGTGAGGAGGTTTTGGGAGATACCAGATTCAGAAATGTTGACACAATGTGAAGCTCAAAATTTTCACGGCTGGGTTCTTTTTTTGTAGTTTAACCTGTCTAACCGTCAGCGAAGCGGCGGGAACTGTACTAGTATAATATAATATTAGGTTAGGTTTCTGTTGTATTATATGAAAAATGAAGTAAATGATGGGTTTATAACCCACAAGATCCAAAACGTTAAAAGGTGAACAAAATTGAAATGATGATGGGGGTAATGAACTATTGAACCAAAGGTTGGGAATGAATGGATGTGGGAAATATTAGAAATGTTGGGGAGCCAAGCGGAGTGATGGTAGATTTCTTTTCCAGTGGTAAGGTATGAGAATTTATCGGGCTATGTTTAAGTTAACCCTTTCGCGCCGAGGACGTACGCGGTACGTCCCCATTCAAGAGCTCGAGGACGTACGCAGTACGTCCAATTTTTACATCTATTTCTCTCTCTGTCTGTTTTACTGTAGGAATCCACAGCGCAGTTGTTTAGTTTGTACGTCAATAGAGGCACTGGTGCGAAAGGAGTTAAAGGCGGAACTATAGTCGTTGAGGGTTGGTTTAATAGTGAGGATAGTAGTATAGCCGCAAAAGGGTAGAGTGCAAGAATGTTGCAAGTGATTACGTAATGTTGCAAAGGGGGTTGGGGATGTTGCGGAGGGGGGGGGGGTGTTGCAAAAAAAAGGAAAAAAAAATTCCCCCAAAGGGGGGATGCTGCAGGTGCAACAAGGAAAACTTGGAGGCGGCGTTATCCCCCAAGAGAAAGGAGGAGAGGTGTTCACCTGGCAGGAGCCAAGTGCATATTAAGACTTCAGCCGAGTAGGCGTTGTTTTATAGGCTCCTAATCAGCCAGCTGGCTTAGAAGGCGTAAATGGCTTGAGTTGCCAGATACCACTTTTTAGCGATACCATTGTATACATTATTATATTTCTTAAAAGTTGGTTTAGAATACCGGTAGTAGGTTTAGAAGGCGTAACATGATATAATTAAGTAAAACAACATTGCATCATTCTGTTTATTATAAATATATAGAAAATAAATATACATTTCAATTGAGGAATATGCATATAATCATAACAGTACAGGAAATATATACACACAATTATGGATATATATAAAATAAATATACATTTCAAATAGAAATAAATATACATTTCAATAATAATAGAAATATGCATAATCATAACAGTACAGGGGAAATATCACGCAAAATATATAAATACATTTCAATAATAATAGAAAATATGCATATAACAGTACAGGGGAAATATCACGCAAAATATATAAATACATTCAATAATAATAGAAATATGCATATCATCAGTACAGGAGAAATATCAAGCAAAATATATAAATACATTTCACTTTTTTTTCAAAATACTAAACTCGGTCTTAATCGAGTTTACAATTACATCATTATTGCTCTGCATTACGCAGTATATGCGGCTTAATAATATTTCACCGCTTAAAGTATAGGGAAACCTGTATTCGATATGAAGGGCTTTCATATCGTTCAGTACTATTTTTGTTCCCACTTTACAACCGGTTGGTAAGTCATCTTTAAATACGTCTAGAATACAATCAAAAGCACGCACAAAGAGTTCATCGTTAGCTACATTATTAAACACAAGTTTATAACACGCTTTTCCAATCGAGGGTTTATTTCTACCGACTCGAGCTTTTCAATCGTGAACTCACTCAACATAGCGGCAATTGAAATAATCTTCTAAATCGTTACGACAACTGCGCGTTATATAAAGAAATAGTTCTTCAGGGTGAACGGTGTAGGTGAGCTCAGCCTTGTACCGATCAATTGCTTTGTACCAAAGTTCATGGTATTTCAAAGAGTCTAAACTTTTTAAATAAACGTCCAGCACTAGACCATTCTCACCAGCCCTACACTCGGTAAACCCATCGAGCAGAGCGGTGTAGGCGTATTCAAGTACTGTATCAAAATAAAGCATGTCCGTAACACGCGCGTCTAATATAGGTTTCAGCTTGCGGAATCCGACGATTTCAAACATTCTGTCGAGGATGAAACGGTTTCGCGTAGGAACAAGAGCGTTATTATCAGAAGCATTCTTCCACATCAGCCGTATATCAATGCACGGCCGATCGTTATTTATACACAACGTACATACAACGGCGTATGAGGGTGCGTCACTAATCTGCTCTCTTCTTGTACCTACGTTAGCAGGTATTTTATAACGATCTTCACTCCACTTCTCAACTATCACGAAGATTCTATTCATCTCCTCGACACTTAAATAAACCCGTTTGTTTGTTTGTCTACATTCCGTTTCCAGTACATAGCTAATGGTACCGGAATTACGCCTGAACACGCGCAACGATTTCGTCACGGACACATCGTACGAGGCGTTGAGAATGCTGCTCAAAGGAAGTTCCATCGTATTCGAGGAGCGCACGTCCACTCGGTTCAAGCTCTGAGATAACTATGAGCCGTGTGAGGCACGCAGGTAGGCAGGAACGGTTCGACGGGCGGCTGACTCGATGATACGTGAATGGGCTTGTTCGTATGATCCGCGAGTCGTACCGAATTGTTGTACATATTTCGGTACAAGAATTAATTTCATCACTACCAGCCTACGCACCAGACATTTTACCTCAGGATAAGAACTAGGAACATTTTATGTTTTACTAAACATCTTCACACTCCGGCGCACTATTTGAGAGGAACATATGCTCATATTTTTCCTTTCTGCCCATCAAACGATACTCGTCTCTAAAGTCTGTTAAAAACTCACGCAGGGCACTAGCCACAACCTCACTACGAACCTCATCATGATATACGTTAATATAGTGATAAAAATACTTAAGATTGTCCATGATCACGAGATTCACATTTTCAGTCGTAGGGTATGAGTAATCGACATGGTGTAGCATGACGTAATACCGCTTGTCACACCACCCATCCGCAAGACTCATTATCCATACCTGCTGCTTCTCTTCTGCACGCGTTGTTTCTTTTACTTCACGGTGTATGTGAGACTTTATAAAGTTTAGCTCTGCAGTATACTTCAGCACATCGTCTGTGCAACGAAAGCCTTCAACGGTCTCACCAGAACATCCGTAGAGTATTTGTACATCTTGGAACTTCGCACAATCCAATGTGTTTTTAAAAGAGGTATAGGAGGGAGGAATAGGAAGTTTTTCGGTATCCACCACATCCTGACACTTTGCTGAATACCATTTCATAAACGTTGTACAAGCAATATTAAAGGTAGCCATTTGAATACACGTCTGATCTGAATACACGTCTGATCTCTCGGGCTTACTGCAGTCGACTGACCACGCAGGGACTCCCAGATAGTAGCATGACTCACGGTCTTACAGTGGGCGGAGCTTAGAACTTTCACCTGCACGACACACACACACACACACACACACACACACACACACACACACAAAGGAGAAAGTGAAACGCTAATTGAAACATGATTTATTTAATAAACGAGATATTCAAGTTATATATATTTACAAATACGATTTAATAAACGAGATATTCAAGTTATATATAAATATATATATATATTATATAATATATATATATTTACAAATACGTGTAATAAATCAATAGATACTTTACAAATACGATTTAATAAACGAGATATTCAAGTTATATATATATTTACAAATACGTGTAATAAATCAATAGATACGATTATATACAAGACAAATACGTGTGAGTTAACAATAGAAGCATCATCGTTTGGTATCCAAAGGGTACGGTATCATAGGTACCAGGTAACTGGTAACGTTTCCTATAGGTGTTACGGCACACCTTCGTACCCCTAAGTTCCTTCACGCCCCCCAGCTTCTGCGCCCGAAAATTGTGGGTGCCTACAATTAGTTGGGGAGGTTGTTCGCCCTCATCATCGTCCAAACATACTAGATCCTTCAACGATTCAAAGTTAACAACCCGCCGATTCGCATGGTTGAGCGTAATACCCTTTGCCTTCACGATATATTTCATTTCCTCCCCCACCCTGACCCGTACCCCATAAGTCTTAGGTCCTGTTGAGACAAAAGAGTCGGCGTATGCGTTGTCCCCATACTCATCCTTGATCTCATCAGTGAGCTCGCCGAGGAACTCCCCAATAGCGGGCATGTATTCACCCTCCCTCTCTGTGAATATCACGCTATCTGTATCGGCATACAATACTCTCCGCCCAAGAGAATGCAATAGACCCCAAAGTTTTATACGGGCGTAGGCTGTTGTGAAGCTGGCCACAGGTATGTTTGTAACCCTTGAGGTATCTGTGGCAAATTCAGTGTTGTTGTACTTTATTATGTAAGTATTACCTACATTCACGATCTCCATGACCTCTTTATCGGGAGCATTGGCATAATCCCAGACATCGCTATAACTTTGTGCCAAATGAATGCTCCCTCTGCCGGTATTCTGCGCAAATTTTCCCCATAGACTGTTTAGACACAACTTTGCACTAAAGCGCTTGCCAGGATTCTTTACAATTTGGACACGATCAAGTTGTATACCTTCGCGGTCGCGGTAACGTTGAATATAGGCAGACTTTTCATCTTCGGTATCAACTCCTCGCGGATACCCTGATGCCTCAACCTTATCCTTCAAAAAGGCGTTTATATATGGTGTGAAAAGGTTGGGTAGCTTCTGAAACCTCCACACCTCATGTATCTTCAGTATTCTATAACCATGGCGTACGGCTAGGGCCAGCTCAGGACTTGTATATACGCCTCTGATCTTACGCTGGTGGGGTATATGGTTACAATCGCCGTTATCCTCTTCCGCGCACTTCACGCACAGGGGAAACATGAGCTTGTCGTCGATAACGACAGGTAAGATCGGCATCCATAAATTGCGTGGGGGGAGTACGTCTACGAAAGAGAGCCCAAAGTAACGATCATTCAAATTTTTGAAAATTCATTGATGGAGGGTAGGCTAGGTCCCACCAGTTTCTCAGGAGCGCCCACGGGGTACGGATTGCTCTTCATCACGTATGGGTATAAAGAACAGAAATCGTAGTAATGGAGCTTCACGCCCTCCGTAGGTGGAAAGTATAGTCTGAAAGGATTTGTACGTCCTCCAAACAAGCTATCACCACATTTGAGAGGATCCAGCACCATTGAACGCTTGATCGTGTTTATTTCCTCACGGTACACCTCGTCTGTCTCCATCCGTGCATCATATTCATGCTCCCACAAGACTTTGTGAGTGAACTGTGATCCTATAAGTTGATCGCGGGTGCGGGTCGATGCAAGACAGTCGGCAGGAGACCTACCGTGGATATCTCCGGTGATTCCGCACTCAGGACGGGGGCATCCATGCCACCAGCAACCGTTAAAGGAGTACACAGTCTTCACACCAGTGACACGGTTTTCACTTAACCCATCAACCCAAAAAACACGTCCATTAATCTTAATGGGTACTTCACCCGTGTTGCGGGCGTGCTTTATGTATACACCTGTCTGTTGCTGTAGGTGTATGAGCCAGTAAATAGCCTTGTGTCCGTAACTGCGGGGTTGTTTCGGTGAATAATGGCTAAGGTGTCTTTAGGCATGAAGTTATTCTTGAACACCGTAAAACATAATGATGCGATGGTGGTTGCGACTTGCAGTGGATCGCATTTGAAACGGGCTATGTACATCCTTCTAAAGGCCTGGAAACATACTCTAAGCACGCGCACATCATTCACGCAATAACGCTCACATTCATCAGCTATATTATAAGGGTTACTTTCATTAAAACTGTCGTAGTATCGATCAAAGTCTTCACGTTCATCCATACAGTCAAAATAATGTTTGGGGGGTGGTGGGCCTACGTAGTTTAAAGTCTCGCTGGTGAGGAAAGTGTAAGGGAAGTATCCTTTGGAAACTTCAGCTGCTACTCCCATCACCTTGGGTAGCTTTGCTAATTTACAAGGTGTGAATAATAAAGTATCTTTAAATTGTACATTGCCTCTTATCTGCATCTGTATTAATTTGTTGCCTCTTTTCAATGGATCACCTGTAAATATCTCAGAGGATTCGTGTTCAAGCAACTCCTTATAAAGGAACTGCGTGTCAAACTTTGCCCCGTTATGGGCGAGAATATACACAGTCATTTTTTTGAACTTGTCGGCTAACTTGACAATATAGGACACAAATAGTTTCACAGGACTATCGCGGACATTCGTTTTAAAAACGTTTGTCCGTTTACCGCATTTGGGGCACTCGTCACATTCGATACCCATACACTCATCACAGATGGTCTGGCTCACAAGTAAATGTGGAATTACCTCTTTGGTTTCAGCGTTCGTATATGTTTCTATATCGTAGTATACAGTTATACAAGGGTTATTTTTAGGCTTAGCATCTTTCATATAACATACATGCTTTACTCCATCCGCCTTATATTCCTCCTGGCATGTAGGACAGTGAATTACGTCACACTTGTGCTTAAATTTCCCCAATTATCCATTGTGTGAAACATACCACATTCACAGATTCTCATTTTCCTGCACGTGCCAATTGATTTATGGAAATCAAAACAGCTATTATTGAAAAATGTGCGTCTACACACATCACAGTCTCTCTTCTCAGCTTCAACTACACGGCTTTCACATTTGGTGCTTTTACACTGCTCACATACCATGTGACATTCTTTACAATGTCTCACTATATCATCCGCAAACTCGAGGCACCCCTTACACAAATCATGATGTCTCCCATATTTTCGACTTTTGTCATAACTCGCGTAAAGCCACCTTATATTACGGATGGGGAGATACGTTGTCCCTGACAATCCTAAAATAAGTAGGGGTCTTGTACGATCTCTCACACAGCTTTTAAAAACATACACAGTCCTACGACGATCATCCAACCCAAATACAACTATGCGGACATTCATTTCCTGTTCTACCCTTCTCAGCTCTTCAGGACCCATATTACAGTCAAATTCAAGTTCACAGTCTACAGCTAGTTTACGGGCACGCTCCACGACCGTAGGCAACCAAATTTTTTGAGCCGTGTATTTTGTACAGTAAACATACGTGCTAAGAGTACTGCTATAAAGCCGCAACCACGATCGACGTTTATATGCTTTCGGTAAATAGTCGGAGAATTGAAGTTAAGAGTATACGGTATGGCACTATGACCCGCAACACGGAATACACGGTCAATATTTACCGTGAAGTTGTCCATATTGAAGGCTATACTACTTTGGGCGGCTTGCATTATACGTCCTAATATATATTCTACATCTTCAGCCGCCAAACGTCTAAATGGCACTATCACCCAATAATCGTCTACATCACCGTCATCTGACCCGAATCCAAAGGACAGACTCGTCCTGACTTCACGCTCGTCGCGATTCTGAAGAGCAAACTCTATAATATGCTGTACAACCCGGCGTAGCCCGCGCTCAATTCCATTGCTATACATGGCTCTAGGGTCGACCCTGACTCTATACCGATTTCTAGTCAAGGCTGGGGTGGGGGCTGCGGATCGCACCAATTCGAGCGTTATAGCATCCTCAACAGAACGGGG
>JAJOZX010004937.1:267500-353354 GCA_023014485.1 Bathynomus jamesi | reverse complement strand
ACAGACAGACAGACAGACGAACAGCGAAGCAGACAGAGACTAACAATTAAGTATGCAATTATATTTTCTCCTAGCTTCTGACTCGCAGAAAAAGTATTAATGAAGATTTATCAGAAAGTTCAAAAAAGTTATTCCTATACTTCGTACTTATTTTGTGTATAATGAACTTATATAAATTATACTCATAGAGATGTGTATATACGGAATAAAAGATAGAATAAAAACCAAATACAATTGAGGAAGAGTTTGTAAACAAGCTTTTTTCTTAGTTTTAACTGTCACTGCGGGGAAAAGCTGCAATAAACATAATTTCAGCCTGTCATAGTGTCGGCCCCGCCTGCCTGTAATCGCAACCTCTCTCTGAACTTCGACATTTGTTACAAGATGAATTATTCGCGTCTTGGGAAAGGTTCGATATTAACTCTGAGTCGAAGATAGAAGGCGGATTTGTTAATAATAATTTCTTAACCGTACTTATCTCAACCCCTGAATTCACGGTTTGTCCACATATTAACAGAGAGAGAGAGAGAGAGAGAGAGAGAGAGAGAGAGAGAGAGAGAGAGAGAGAGAGCTTAAATATATAATAAAATGTTGAAACATTTTATTGTCGGAAAAAATAGTTCTGATTAAATTAGACTACTGTAGGTTAGGTTAGTTAAGTTTTGGTTAGGTTAGGTTAGGTTAGGTTAGGTTAGGTTAGGTTAGGTTAGGTTAATGAGTACCTCATTATTTAGTGACTTAACAGAAACCACACTTCGAGACCTCAATTGCATTTGAAACACTTATCGCGCCATTCTTCGTTCGATGACACTAATTTAGGTTTGATTAATTAGGTTTTTTAATATCTCTCTTTCTCTCTCTTACAGAGTAGTAGTTGATATACCTTGACTAACCTTGGTTTTACTTCCGCCAGAATTGTTCATTCTGACGAAGGTCAAGTTTGTCACTCCACCTTAGACCTACAGTTTAACGTGGAATCCAAACCACGCCCCACCAGACCACCAGCCCACCGTCTTAACCACTAGGCTACCCAGGGTACCCATTTATCTACCAACCAATTTCTTTATTGTGTGAAAGGATGAACAGCTGGGTTTTTGCTGCGCGCCGCCTGCCGTCAACGGGTCTCGATTCTGAGGCAGATGGATTCGTAGTCAGCGACGCTAACCACGACACCACCGAGGTGCATATACGATTAACACAAATAGATGATGCTAGTTTATACAACCATGCTCTCTAGTGTACGATTTCTATGTGTGCATAACGTAATTGTCAAGCTAGCTTATATACAGTATTCTCCTCTTTCCTCTAAAATTTCCTTGACTATTTTTTCAAGGTCAAGTTTCTTCAACCTTTTTTCGTACCCACCTCTGGCTGGGAGGGAGCAGAGGGTGAGGAAAGATCTTTATGTTTTTCTATCCATTTTTCTATTACCGCTAGAATAATTTAAAAATGCACTAGTTTTAATAATAGGAGTCCCCACGGGTGGACCGAAAGGTCTTTGAGGATTCCTCTTGTCCTTGCTAACGAAATAATCCGATGATCTTGATCTTTAAACAACCAACAAGTTTCATTTAGTTAACCGCTTCGGGGGTGGAAAGACGTCGGCTTCAAACCAGTTGTTTGTATCTACAGTTAAGGTGTGAAGTTCAGTCATACCCCCCCCCCCCCCCCCCAACAACATTCAAGATCTCAAACTTTTTAAATAATTATTATTCCACACTTTATTTGCATGAAAGGAAATCCATATATACAGAAACAAGATATATGTATCTCCATCTTTAAAAGGGAGTTTTTCAAATATTCATATAAAATACTACACTGCTGAGTATATATATATATATATATACTGTATATATATATATATATATATATCGTTAATAATAATCCAAGAGGATAATCCCTTCTGCTCGTGTCTTTTACTCTTTGTAAACAAATGAAAATCGATGGATTTCGTTCGGACAAAAGATGAACAAAATTTTGCAAGACTTCATTAAACGGTTATCGAAATTTTTAAACATTTTTTAAGATTTACATTCAAAACTATTAGTTAATAAGCTGTAAAATTACATTCACTCATTCACTGATAACCAAAGAGTGAATTTTGAAGTCCCAACGAATTCTCGAGGGAATCATGGAATCGAGTGATTCTTTAAATATTTTCTCTTGTTGTTGTTGTTGGTGTTGTTGTTGGTGTTGTTGTTGTTGTTGTTGTTGTTTGAAGGGGACGTAAAATGACGACTTTCCAGCGAGACATAAAACTGTCGGTGAAAATATTTATTATCGACTTTTTATCATTTTCACATTTGTAAAGAAAATAATTTAAAAATTTCATCTATTTTATATTTTATGAACTGAAATAGTGGTTTCCAAAATTGTACACATTCATTAGTTCGTCAATTTATTTTCATAATATTTTGGTTAATGAAAGTTGTTACTGGTGGAGCGTCGTACACACACACACACACACACACACTCTCTCTCTCTCTCTCTCTCTCTCTCTCTCTCTCTCTCTCTCTCTCTCTCTCTCTCGCCACGACGTAGGCCTATATGATGTATTAATAGAGACCGAAGGCGTTACCGATTTTAATTTACTGTAAATATCTAAATAAAGACGATTGGTATTTCCTTAATAATTAAATCTTGTTCTCCAGAGGGATCACACAGGTTTCAATTTATGGATATAAACACTGATGCTTACAGAACAGAGGAGTTATTATGGAAAATGTGGCAAGAATTAGGCACCACCATGGGCAATGCGTAATTGTTCTAAATCAGAATTCTTTTCTGTTTTCAGATAACTCGAAATGGTGCGGAAAACACTTGTCTGAAACGTATTGAAGTGTTTTTAAGAGTTCCTGGAGCTCATTTCGAACAGTTCTTATAAGATCGTGATATTGTTATCGTACCTCATTTCTTTCGACACAATGCGTAATGAAAATACTTTAAAAGATATGAATGATAACAGATGATCACAGACTCATTTTTTCTGGAGTTCACATTTAAAATCAGCAAATGAGATTTTTTAAAAATCTATACTTCGATTATGTAATTATTGATTTTTTTGAATGGAGATTATTAATTTACGAAACTTGGCCTCTTTTTAACAATATGTTTTAACGTGTTAATTCAGTAGTTAGATCACGCGAGGGTTAACTGAAGTGAGAGGCGAGCTTTTAATAAGACGATATAACATGAAAAATTACCTTATCCTCCCCTTCTACGGTATACGAAAAAAGGTGAATCATTAAAAGCAAATTGCATATAGTTTTTTAAATTCATAACAAATTGTATATTTTTTTTAATTAAAAATTAATTTGCATAAAAGCTATTAAACTATATATATATATTATATATATATATATATATATATATATATATATATATACACATTCAACTGCAAAGAACACGCAGTATAAATAACGTAAAGAACGACGCTTGTATAGGAGATATTCCGCGCAAGACGAGAGAGAGAGAACGAAACAAATGAAAAAATGAGGTAACCACCTGGGAATCGAACCCAGGTGGTTACCTCATTTTTTCATTTGTTTCGTTCTCTCTCTCTCGTCTTGCGCGGAATATCTCCTATACAAGCGTCGTTCTTTACGTTATTTATACTGCGTGTTCTTTGCAGTTGAATGTATATAATGTTACGGCATGCGGGAGGTGCCCCCTTGGGGCATTGGTTTCTGCGAGTATGTAGAAGAATTACGGCATTTGGAAGAGTGAGGCCCATGGTGTAATGGTATCGCGTCTGACCGGCAATCGGAAGATCCCGGGTTCGATTCCCAGGTGGTTACCTCATTTTTTCATTTGTTTCGTTCTCTCTCTCTCTCGTCTTGCGCGGAATATCTCCTATACAAGCGTCGTTCTTTACGATATATACATATATATAATATTTCAATTTCAGTAAAACTCTAAAAATATATTCATTTATATGGAAATTGTTTTACTTTACTAAAGAACAGCGATGAAATTGTTTCACACACAACATGGCGCCGAGCGCACACACACAACACACACACACACACTATAACTGCTACATATGGAAATACGCTTAGGAAAACTTTAGTATTGCGTTTTTATTAGGAAATTTATTATAGAAATAAATTTGAATATATTTTTATTTGACATTTTATGTGATTGAATATAGGATTGACTCAAATAGCTTTTGTCAGAAAATGAGTAGGCGAGAGAAGGTTAAGCGTTCGGATTCCGTTTCAACAAATGACGCGCGAAGCTGAATCGTTGTCGATTGGAGGTGCAAGTTCCCCCCTCCCTCACCCACCTCGCCCCTAGTTCATTAGTAATAATTTCTCTGTGTAAACCAATGATCCCCAACCCGTGGCTCGAGAGCAACATATTGCTCGCGAGTGTCCCTTTCTGTTGGTCGCCACAGGTCGATAAAATATGCAGAATATTTGATTTAAAATTTTCCTTTGTCCGTTTATTATCAAAGATGATTTTAACATTTTTAAAATAGTTAATAAACACGGGCGTTTTATTAACTATGTTAATGAGTTTGCAAATTGTTTTGTGGGTGGCTAAACCGCCCACAAAGTTCTAGAAGTTTCGAATCACCTCCATTTGGAAGCGAACATTTATTATTTGACATTGTTCGGTGTTGTGCCGCGCAAACGTACATATAACTTTAGGCCTATCTTCGACATACACGGCTCAGTACAACAACAGTTGGTAAAGACACCCAGTGCCAAAGTTCGCATTAAATATTTAGTATTATTTAATTAGTATATTGTACAGTATTTTAAGGTACACAGAACAAAAAAAATATTTACCCTAACCCTTATTACGACTTTGTAATTTCATACTTCCTTGGCGTGACGTGGTTCAGATTCCACGTTAAGCTGTAGGTCTAAGGTGAGGTAAAACCTTCGTCGGAATAAACAGTTCTGGCCGAAGAATAAAAAAGATATACACACACACACACACACACACACACAACATGACCCATTTTACTTAATTTAAACCATAGTATATCATTAACGTAAAATTTTCATCTATCGTTTAACACTATATTATCTTAATAGGCGTGCTCCAAATTATCCCCGATCTGAATGGAAAGTCTTTAATGTCACCCGTTGAAGAATCGGATTCCTGTCCAACCTCCGTGAATAATTAACGGACACGAGTCGTTTGTCCTTTACGTCTTTATTAGAGGGAGATGAATCGTTTGTCTCGGTACTGATAACGTTTATAAGTAGGAGACTCCAAAAGATTGACTCATCTGTACGAAAATAGTTGAACGTTTGGAAGTTTCGATTACTCTGTGTGTGTGTGTGTGTGTGTGTGTGTGTGTGTGTGTGTGTGTGTGTGATATATATATATATTATATAATATATATATATATATATATATCAAATCATTTAATCCGAGTTATTAAATATAAAACGTGTTTTTAAAAAAGCGATAAAAAATCTTATTATACAACTTATAAGCAAATTAATAGTAGTTAATAAAAAAAACAAAAAACAAATTTACATTATCATTATCATCTTATCATATTTAAAGTAATTACATTTAATTATTAATTATTTTTATTTTAATAGTTTATTTCGATAATTGCCTTTCTGTTTATCAAAAAATGTTCTATTTTTTTTTAGAGAGAAAATAACCAAAATGGGGATTTTCTTTTTTTTCAAGGCGAAGCTATTATTAACTAAGTCGTAGCGTGTTTGCATAACTATCTATCATATCACGTTTGCATTCCAAAAGGGGTTGGCCTTGCACCCCTAAAATCCCTTCCCACTTCATGGAAAGTTTAAGAAGTTTTCTCATCAGAGAAATACTAAAAAATCAGGGCTTGCCTATATATGTTTGTATAGTTTGGTTGTTAATTTATTAGGGGTTTCCCAAGTAGGCACTTCTTGTACTGGGAATCCCATGATAATAGTTCCTGTTGTTATTATTATTGTTATTATTATTATTATTATTATCATTATTATCATTAGAAACCAATGAATCGAAGGATCTAAAAGTTAGTTTACAAATTGTACACGATCTATTTGAGATAGCTGATTAAAATTTGTTCAAAGGAAGTCGCTTTGTTAACAAATGTGGCCATCGTGGACCATTCATGTAGAATTGAGGCAGTCCTTCCACACCTGTTAAAGTGAAGTGTATATACGCATTATTCCTCATTACTTGGAACTGTACTTCCCCCATTTTATTTTAATTTTTAAGTACTTGTTTGTTTGTATGTTTGTTTGTTTGTGACTTATCTGCAAAATTTCTTGTTTCGTTCGCTTCATTGCTCCTTGAGTTGCTTTTTGGTGGCTTGTCGACGCCAACTTTAAAATCAATTCGCTTCAAGGGAACAGGCTAGAAATGTTCTCAAATTGAGAGAGAGAGAGAGAGAGAGAGAGAGAATGTATGTATGAGTTTTACCTCTCGCGTGTGCACATGACAGAATTATTGAATATTCAACATTTCCTTATTCTATGACAGGAATTTCCCTTAATTCAGTGACAATATGATTTCATTTTCATCCTTTTAGTGTTGAATTTGGGCTGTGAGGGAGTAAAAAAGTAGTATATAATTCATAAGAAAATTTATTTGCTTTTCTCTGCCAATTTTTTATTTTATTTTTTTTTGTTTCTAACCAATTTCAAATGTTGGTCCCTTTTTGTCCTTTAGTTTATATATATATATATATATATATATATATATATATATATATATATATATATATATATATATATATATATATATATGGTACAGTAACATGCTTGGTTGTAAAGTGCTTTAGAAAATTTTTAGACGTTATTTTTCCTGTTGGGTAAGAAATTGGTTGAGTAGAACCTCAGTTTCGAGGTAAATTGGTATCTGGTACGTTTATCTCCGTCTGTCTGTCCTTCCACCTGTCTCTCTATCTATATTTATTTATTTTTTTATTTATTTTTTTCTTCAAGTAGAAGTATTTCCATGGCCATTTTTGGTAATTTTAATATTGCAGATAATAAAGATACCCTAACATTGATTGTGTAGGTTCCTTTTTTTTGAGGGTATACCTTTTTGGTATGGAGGGTCTAAAAGAGAGCCAGTTAGTACCTGTGCAGTTCCCAGATTGAACCCAGTTCTGAAAGGAACCTTTACTTAACTTATTTTGACATGTATATAATAGGGAGGCAAATGGTTTAAAATTTTCATATAACCGCGTATATATATATAAAAGAATAACTTGCTAACTCTTTCAAGACCTTCAGTCCATCCTTAAGCATCTTGGACTACTTCAGCCAAGTGGAACTAAACGGAAGTTTTCAAGCGAGAAGAAGAACACTGAAGAATACCATCAATAAAATGATTGAATCAGTTCCCCTATACAGGAGGGGCCGGATTAAGGCTGTGAGAGGCCTAAGGGTAATAAGAAGGAAGGGCCTATATATGTAATATATATTGTATATAATTCATAAAATCTTCAAACAAAAAGAAATGTATATTTATCCAAATTTAACACCTAACAAAAATCAAAGCTAGGACCTCCTATGTACATTAAAAGAAAAAAAAATTCAGCAAAACCAGCATACAATTCAAATAGAGATGATTTCTTCCTTCCTGGTTTTAAACTGTGATATCAAACAAAATATTCCCCTTTCTTCGACATGCTGAATGATCATTATAAAGGGTGATCCAGAGAAATGGGACCCAAAAGAAACCCCTGTAACTCTTAAAGTATAAGTCCTTTTATAAAATCATACGCATCATTCGAAAGAGGATAGTTACAAGTTTGTACAGGACTGTATAGGTTTTGACAATACAAGACAAGATAAGATACAAAACAAAATAAAAATGTTAGTTAAAACTAACCCTTCAAGATGACTGCATGGACTGTGGAACAGCTGCGTTTCATAACTGAGCAATATTATGAGCATGGAAGAAATGTAGTTTCAGCTCTTAGAAGGTGATTTTGACATCTGAAAATTTGTCTTGAAAGATCTTTGAGCTGAAACTACACTTCTTCCATGCTCATAATATTGCTCAGTTATGAAACGCAGCTGTTCCACAGTCCATGCAGTCATCTTGAAGGGTTAGTTTTAACTAACACTTTTATTTTGTTTTGTATCTTGTCTTGTATTGTCAAAACTCAAAACCTATACAATCCTGTACAAACTTGTAACTATCCTCTTTCGAATGATGCGTATGATTTTATAAAAGGACTTATACTTTAAGAGTTACAGGGGTTTCTTTTGGGCCCCATTTCTCTGGATCACCCTTTACTAGGCCCAAATTCCCAACGTCTGAAAAACAATCTCGGAAACAGATTAACCCTTTGAAGCCGACCCCCAATTACTGAGGCCCGTAGCACCCACTTTTGCTAGTGACGTATAAAAAAACCCTCTTAACTAAACCTAAAAAAAATCTTATTTTCCACCTCTGAAGATAAAGGGTGAGCGAAAAGTCCCTGTGCACCTGCAAGAAGTGTAGTGAACCTGTACCTTAGGGTGGCCCACTTTTCAATTTTTTTTGAAAAGTATATAGGTGATCGTGGTTTTTCCCATTATTTGGCACTATACTAGCACATTGGTACCATTTTTACAAAAATTGATCAATATTTAGGGGTCTCGCATCGACCTTGAAATTACTAGTTGTTTTTTTTTAATGTGTACTTTTTAACTTTTTACTGAATCAAGATAAATCATTAAGTAGGGATGTTTTCTGAATCCTCTTAATGAGAGAAGTCGTTTGGTGTGCCTGCCAATGTCATACGACTAACGGTTTAAAGGTTGTGCCTGTATACAGGTAATACCAATGTGCTAGTATAGTGCCAAATAATGGGAAAAACCACGATCACCTATACTTTTCAAAAAAATGAGTCGCCATACCCGGGCGGAATGTATAATGTATATAGGTAATTAGAAAATGCACTATGCCTGTGCCAGGTACCTAACCTATTTCTTTTTTTTGCAGATCATAACATTTTGAAATTCTGTCTGAGTTCCTCATCCTTTGTCATGGACAAATCGATGGCAACCATAACTGGAAGAACTCTTGAAGCTACAAATAGAGAGTCATCAAAAGGAAAGGTGAAAATAACATCGCTACCTTCTCTAAGATCGGCCTCGGAAATTTTTTTAGTTGGCCAACTGTCGTCTTCCATCAGTGGTAGCAAATTGCCAACAACACGGCAGGTTTTGCAATACTTCTTCAGTGTTATCCAGTACACTGCTAACAGGAAAGACGCATTCAAAGAAACCGTAAACAACGTCTTAAAGTTTTGGAACATGGCCCGCATTAAAACAATCACAAAGCTCAACTGCGAACGGAAGCTAGAGGCATTGTGGAAAGAGTGGCACTTACTCCAAAAGAGCAGAAAACGAGAAACTGACGCCGGAGGAAAACGGCAGAAGTTTTCGGACAGTGTGGACAAGCTGTGAGATATCGGAGCATCTGACGCTGTCGAAGATATAAAGAAGAATCGACTGCTGTCCGACAAGGACAAGAAAGAAGACATTGACTTCTACCTCGATCAACGTGGTCCTCGGGTGGCAACGATGAGCGGGAACGATAAAGTTTTCGCTGTAAAAAGAAAGCTACAGGAAGGAAGAAAACGTCCTCGCCAGGAGCCGCAAACCTCAAAGTGTGCATACGAAACCGGAGATGAGGCCATGGAGAATGATGATACTGGCATGTCAGGAGAGGCGGAGACAGAGCTAGCGTTCCCCCTGCCGAAAGAGCCAAGTGTGTCTGTCAATCTTCCTCGCCGCATTCTTAATGCACCTGCTGTCATGGAAGTGGCTGATCGTTTCCGCATGTCCAATAATCAGGTTCGTATTGTGTATAGTATTCATCGATAGCGTCAGTTTTAAAGTGTCCCGTAACCCACATGTATTCTTGACAGTTTCCTTTCCACTTTCCATTCTCTACATAGGTAGTAAGCATTGTGGCTGCTATCACACGTTCGGCGGATCCACCAGCAGACCTCAATCAGTTCAGCATCTCGAAAGAAACGGCTCGCCGGGGAAGAGTGTCACATCGCCGTGAAGTGGCGACGGCTGTGAAGGACTCCTTCACGCCACCGAGGCACACTGTTGTCCACTGGGATGGCAAAATGGTCAAGGTCAGTTGATTAAGTTTTCATAGCTATCAATTTAGTAATGAGATTCATGAAGCATAATGTCAATTAAAAAGAGAACTGAATGTGAACAAAAATAGGTTACTTTACAACCATGAAATTGAAATATATGGCATGTGTTTCAGAACTTCCTTGGAACGGCGGAGCACAGAGGGACAACGTTGCGGCTCTGCATACAGGGCCCAAACATTGGGGGTAAAAAGAGTAAAATTTACTGGAGTACGGACAGGACCCAGTTAAGAAAAAATGTTTAAATCTATTTGGGTAGATTTTTTTCAATGATTTGTCTTAATTCTGATTTGGTCTGGGTGTAAGCCTGTAAGGCATTTATTCCAATAAAAATATGCAAAAATAATATATATATATACGCACGAATGACCTTTCTGAAACCAGGATGTACAGGAGTCAGAGGCAAAGGGGGGTGGGGGACTGGCCCGAAAAAGTGATGCTTTTTTTAATTGAATTTTTTTAATTGAATTGAATAACTTTTATTAATAATGAAATAAATACAGTGATCTTACAATTTATAATGACATAAATAATTGTGAAGCTGGACTATTTATTTTATTTCAATTTGGCCCTTAAGTTTTAGGATTTTTTAGGCTTTAGGCCAGGGTGGGGAACCTTTTTTCATTGGAAGGCCGCATTTCATTTAACCAAGACCCTATTAGGCCGCATGCTGAGTATTTAACATATACAGTACAACAAAATGTCATATTTTAGTCTACAATCTACATATTTACTAATTTTAAATCAAACTTGATAATACGTGAGGGTTTTTATAATAAATAAAAAATTCAGCAAGTAGGCAGAAGGCCGCAACTAGTACCCCAAAAGGCCGCAGGTTCCCCACCCCTGCTTTAGGCTTTTACATAATGCTCTATTGGCTGCTGCGAGGGACACAAACAAAATATGAGATTATATATATATCCTTCATTTATGGACCAATTTGAACTTCTTTTTTTTTAAATATTAATTTTTTTGTTAATAACGAATTAATAACGTTGTATCGCATTTTTTATTTTATTTTACAGGGTGTTACGAAAATTCAAAGTGTACTCGTAATTCTCTCTCTCTCTCTCTCTCTCTCTCTCTTTTATATATATGCAGTGTATATATAGACGAAGCTAAAAATCTTTTAAAAGTATATTATTTTCACGATTTTCATAATTTTTATAAGCTTATTTTAAAATAATAAAATAGTTTCAAAATTATTTCAAAACTGCACCAGCCAAAAACGGTTTAAAAATGCTTCGTTTTTAAAGGCTTTTGATCTATAAGTAAACGCTTTTCACTTATTTTAAAATGTTCGTTCACTCTATATTATTTTTGCTTCTGTGAAAGAACTTGCTTCAGCTTTGAACCTTTTACATGTGTGTGTGTGTGTGTGTGTGTGCCCAAACGTCTCAGAAGGAACTTTGTTAATGGCGCGAAATGCCAACCATATAATTAAGGCATCACGAGAGACACTTATAAAGGATAAGAGGCGAATATTTGACGGAAATTTTTCAAGTGAACATAAACTCGCCATTGGAAAACGTTTTTTTAACTCAAATGGCGGAAAATTTCTCTTTTTTTTAAAATATCATATTGAAATTTGTCATAAAAAGAAGTTAAATTAAATATTTACCGAGATTTGGTGAGATTTTTATATGACTTAAACTCACTTTAGAAAAATGGAATTCATCAGGGGACTGAATTTTATACACACACACACACACACACACACACGAACTCGTATATATATATATTCCAGTGTTGTTTAGGAATACTAAATTAATACACTATCAGATTTCATGGATAATAAAAATAGATATGGCTTTTAAATTGCTGTCGAGTATTATTATATTCGTATATTAATTAATCAACAGTGCAGAAGATTCAATTGTTTTCTTTGTAAATACATGACAAAAGCTATGAAGGACCGTTTTGGCTCAATTACAACAGTAATTCTATCTTCTGTTACCTTTCACTCAACTTGAAAATTCAGACATGCCGAAATCATTGTCACTGTAATTCATTTTAGGGATAGCTTAGTGGAGGTATGACCCCCCCCCCCCATCCCCTCTTTGCAGTTTCTCATGCAGGGGAACACACAAACAATTAAGAGGCTATACGTGACAACCTACATCCACTTAACATTTCATTTACGAACGGAAAAAAACAGTGAATGTTTATCGCTTCGTAAACCACCTCACGAGGCGAAAATGTTCTCCTGATGGCGGGACCACCAGCTTGACCTTCGTGTGAAAAGAAACCAACCCACGGAACTGCAACGAGGTTAACGAAGTTTTATATATATATATATATATATATATAAGGTAATAATAATTGAGTGCTACATTCGTTGTATACACAAAAAAGAGAAAAGCATCTTCTCTGTATAAAGTTAGGGAACCAAAGAACCATGTGAAAGCCATGGGTTTTTTTGACTCCAGTAAAAAATGCAAGGTTATCCCATTTCGGCGCGGCTTAATTCGATTTCCGTTAAAGCGAGACTCATCATGCATAAAAAATATGGACAAATTTTTTGCGTCTCTTCGCGTCTCACATTTTGTACACTTTAGCGTAGAAGTAGGGCATGGTTACTTAATCATTTTTAGGAAAAAGTGATGACTGATGAAATTTTCTAATTAATCAATGATTAACTGATTAAAAATGATTAAAAATTAAATACTTCTGAAAAGAGTAAGAAAGAACTTCATTGTTTCTGTTGCGTGAGATAAGACCGAAGAAAACATTTTGTTCAAACATTTAGTTTGCTTTAGTTCATGAAATTAGGCATGGGCAGATTAGACAGTTTATACACGCAAAAAGGTGCCAAATTCAAATGATACATTACAAAATTTAAGGTCAAATGATAATGAAATTATGAGGAAAATTAATCATTTCCCATCATTTTCTAAAATATTTTTTGATTAATTAATGATTAAATTCGAAACAATGATTAACTGATTAACTAATTAATCTGAACCATGCCCTACGTAGAAGACGGTTACGATGAAGAAACGAAATGTATTTCTTAATATTCAATTTCACTTTAAACTTGCAACAGTGTGTGTGTGTGTGTGTGTGTGTGTGTGTGTGTGTGTGTGGTGTGTGTGTAGAAGTCGAACAAAAGACTTTTTCCGTCTGAGATAGAGGAAAAGAAAGATGAAGACTTCTGGCCTTGACTACAATCCCTGAAACTCTACTTTCTGGAAAGAAGACATGAACAATACACAGTAATATACATAAGGAAAATACCTGAGAAATATGTCCCAATTTTTAGAAATAAAAGTACATTGAAATGAGAGAACAGGTAGTTTCTGTACTATCCCATGCGGTGAGACAGGTGGCCATGAAATGAAGAAAGGAAAATGTTCTCAGAATACGAGGCCTAAAACTCTTCAACGTGCTGCCAAAAGAACTGAGGAAGCTCCAGAGTAGAAACATCTCTCTCTCTCTCTCTCTCTCTCTCTCTCTCTCTGGCGAGGGCCACAAAATTAATCCCTTCCGTTAGGCATATGGGCTACAATCGACGGTTACCCGCCCTGAACTTGTTTTCGCTGGAAACTCGGAGGCTGCGCGGTCAACTGATCGAGGTTTTCAAGCTCTTACGCGGGTTCAACGATGTCGATTTTAGAAGCATGTTTAGTTTAAATGATAACCCAACTCGCAACAATGGTTGGAAGTTGGATTTGAAACGGTTTAGGACTAGTGTGTGTGGGACTTACTTTACGTATAAGATCTGTGACACGTGGAACAGGTTACCTTCAGAAGTTGTGAACAGTTCCTCTGTGGATCATTTCAAGAAAAGGTTAGACCAAATCTTGCACACTATTTGAGGGTGTAGAAAATTTTCCATGGCACTATTGCCATTGGTACCTCCTCGGTATGGGCCGCAAGGCCTTTTGAGGTACTTCTTTTCCTTGTAACTCCTTGTAACTCTCTCTCTTCAATGAAACGGGATGTTACTGAGGATCCAACACAAATCGACCCTGAATAGTTGTTCAAACGCACCCTAATTATATAAATATAAAACATTAAATTATTTGGTTGAAAGAGGACCAATACAATATAGCCATAAAATCCTCTTATAAAAACCAATTAGAAACCTTTGTGAAAGTTGTAAAAAAGTTCTCTCTCTCTCTCATATATATATATATATATATATATATATATATATATATATTATATATATATATATATATATTATATATATATATATTATAATTATATAATATAATGATGAAAATAACCACGAACGAAAGGGAAAACACGAAATAATGCCCAAGCGCTTTCGTCTAATGACATACTCAGAAGCGCTGAAATTAATAACAAGATTGAGACTATATACAGATCACAAAGAAAAAAAACAAAAAAAATATGATTGGTACAGAAAATATTTTAGGAAGAGCATACAATTTACATGGAATAGCCATCAGAGTTTTAGCGCCTTGCCCTTCTTGTCTACTAAATCTGTCCTGAATAAATTCAAAATAAGAGGATCGATCGAAAAATGGCCCTGGCTAAGGTTGAAATTATTTGTAAGTTGAATAATAACAGACTCAAAAATGTTTCTATTAACAATGTCGCTTGAGTGAAACAAAATTGAAGAATTATTCCAATCAATACAATTGGACAACTCTGACAAATGGACGAAAAGGACGTTGAACGACTGTCTTCTCGCTGGTTGTCACCTTTTCCTACCACTTCGATGTTTGTTGGTGTTGGTATGACTCTCTCTCTCTCTCTCTCTCTCTCTCTCTCTCTCTCTCTCTCTCTCTCTCTCTCTCTCGAATGTTTTAATGTGGTTTGAACAGCACATTTTAAACGTTTCAGTTGTTTTCGATCGCAACCGGGAAAAACCCTCGTGACAGTAATTACCATTGAGAATTTTGGAAATGTGGAATGAGGAAAACAGATCCAAAAGGTCTTTTTCCCAAAATGATCTCGATAATCTTGAAAAACTTACTATTTGTATTAATTTTTTAGATAAAATTTATGAACGTTTCAGAACGTTTTAGAGATGGCATTACATCCATCCATCCATCCATCTATCGTGTTTTGCCTATCAGGCAGGTCCAACTCACGTGTCCCGCCAAAGTGTTCTATCCTGAGCTATCCTTTTCATCATTACATAACAATATATAACCATAATAAAAGATATAAACATATTTAAATTTTATTTGTGGTGCGACCTTAATTTAAGCGTATATAAAATGATACTCTGTAAATCATCTTTAATTTTTTTTTTTTATTTTGTTTACCGAGCCGGTCGGAGATTATTTCAGCAAAGTTTAACATACATAATAAAATCTAGAACTCAAATTTCATTTCCGTTCGGCAATAATCGATTATTTATTTATTTATTATTATTATTATTATTATTATTATTATTATACGATTTGCAAAATAATTCTTTAGAAGTTTCTATTTCAGCAAATTTAGACAATTTAAACAACAGGCTTAGGACCTTTGTAGCGCTCACACAGACATATATATATATATAGGAATGAACTAAAAAAACTCAGGGGACCATTCTATGATACACACAGACCGTGCATGGAACAAGGAACTCTTCTGGGATAATTAAATCCACTATAGTATTCGAACTATAGTGGATTTAATTATCCAGAAGAGTTCCTTGTTCCATGCACGGTCTGTGTGTATCACATATATATATATATATATATCGTAAAGAACGACGCTTGTATAGGAGATATTCCGCGCAAGACGAGAAAGAGAAAACAACAAATGAAAAAATGAAGTACCACCTGGGAATCGAACCCGGGATCTTCCGATTGCCGGTCAGACGCGATAACCACTACACCATGGACTTCACTCTTCCAAATGCCGTAATTCCTCTACATACTCGCAGAAACCAATGCCCAAGGGGGCACCTCCCGCATGCCGTAACATTATATACATTCAACTGCAAAGAACACGCAGTATAAATAACGTAAAGAACGACGCTTGTATAGGAGATATTCCGCGCAAGACGAGAAAGAGAAAACAACAAATGAAAAAATGAAGTACCACCTGGGAATCGAACCCGGGATCTTCCGATTGCCGGTCAGACGCGATAACCACTACACCATGGACTTCACTCTTCCAAATGCCGTAATTCCTCTACATACTCGCAGAAACCAATGCCCCAAGGGGGCACCTCCCGCATGCCGTAACATTATATACATTCAACTGCAAAGAACACGCAGTATAAATAACGTAAAGAACGACGCTTGTATAGGAGATATTCCGCGCAAGACGAGAAAGAGAAAACAACAAATGAAAAAATGAAGTACCACCTGGGAATCGAACCCGGGATCTTCCGATTGCCGGTCAGACGCGATAACCACTACACCATGGACTTCACTCTTCCAAATGCCGTAATTCCTCTACATACTCGCAGAAACCAATGCCCCAAGGGGGCACCTCCCGCATGCCGTAACATTATATACATTCAACTGCAAAGAACACGCAGTATAAATAACGTAAAGAACGACGCTTGTATAGGAGATATTCCGCGCAAGACGAGAAAGAGAAAACAACAAATGAAAAAATGAAGTACCACCTGGGAATCGAACCCGGGATCTTCCGATTGCCGGTCAGACGCGATAACCACTACACCATGGACTTCACTCTTCCAAATGCCGTAATTCCTCTACATACTCGCAGAAACCAATGCCCAAGGGGGCACCTCCCGCATGCCGTAACATTATATACATTCTCCTATACAAGCGTCGTTCTTTACGTTATTTATACTGCGTGTTCTTTGCAGTTGAATGTATATAATGTTACGGCATGCGGGAGGTGCCCCCTTGGGGCATTGGTTTCTGCGAGTATGTAGAGGAATTACGGCATTTGGAAGAGTGAAGTCCATGGTGTAGTGGTTATCGCGTCTGACCGGCAATCGGAAGATCCCGGGTTCGATTCCCAGGTGGTACTTCATTTTTTCATTTGTTGTTTTCTCTTTCTCGTCTTGCGCGGAATATCTCCTATACAAGCGTCGTTCTTTACGTTATTTATACTGCGTGTTCTTTGCAGTTGAATGTATATAATGTTACGGCATGCGGGAGGTGCCCCCTTGGGGCATTGGTTTCTGCGAGTATGTAGAGGAATTACGGCATTTGGAAGAGTGAAGTCCATGGTGTTAGTGGTTATCGCGTCTGACCGGCAATCGGAAGATCCCGGGTTCGATTCCCAGGTGGTACTTCATTTTTTCATTTGTTGTTTTCTCTTTCTCGTCTTGCGCGGAATATCTCCTATACAAGCGTCGTTCTTTACGTTATTTATACTGCGTGTTCTTTGCAGTTGAATGTATATAATGTTACGGCATGCGGGAGGTGCCCCCTTGGGGCATTGGTTTCTGCGAGTATGTAGAGGAATTACGGCATTTGGAAGAGTGAAGTCCATGGTGTAGTGGTTATCGCGTCTGACCGGCAATCGGAAGATCCCGGGTTCGATTCCCAGGTGGTACTTCATTTTTTCATTTGTTGTTTTCTCTTTCTCGTCTTGCGCGGAATATCTCCTATACAAGCGTCGTTCTTTACGTTATTTATACTGCGTGTTCTTTGCAGTTGAATGTATATATATATATAATATATTAGGCCCTATTGACGGGCCTTTTATGAACACTCTTATTAACCTAACTTATCCTAACCTAGCGTAACGTAACGTAACGTAACTAAGTATAACCTAACCTAATTGAGACTAACTGAGCTACTAGAGGTACGTTACAATAGGTTTTTGTAATCCACAATGGTACAGTTATGGCAGAAAAATGCAATACAGTTTTAGTAGTTATTGTAAAGTACAATTATATATGCGTGTATAGAGGAATATATCCATGCACGATAAACTGCTCAATTTTGAAAAGTTTCACCTACATGACTTTAACAAATGAAATAGGAAGTCTTTTTTTCGAAAGACTTACAAAATTATCCCATCCAACGGAAGGCAATATTGTAATTGAGTTAATGTAAAAAAATAAAAAAAATTATTCAGTGTTATCTGTATAAATTGGAATGACCAACTAAAAAAAAAGTTTGTTAGGTATTTCCCTTATCCGTTTCTTATACTCGTTTAGTCTACTGTAGATTAGGTCCAAAATGTCATTCACGAACTACAATCCTTTAAGGACCTAGTACAAATTAAGCCCAAAGCGTTCCCAGTCTCTTCTTAAAGTTGGATACGATTTTATATCATGATGGTGAATGGACCGTCGGATATATGAATGATTACTGAAGGCATATCTTCCCAAACTCTGGTACGCGAGATATTACTTGGACAAGGTTCGTGATTCTTTGGTTAAATTGAATAGTTAAAATATATTGTGTGTGTATATTATTATTTTTTAGAGCTGGGCATTTGCGGCATATTTTGCGGTACTGCGGTACTTGCGGTACCACCGCACTACCACCCCGGGCCCCCATAACGCAGTACCGCAAAGGATCGCTGAAAGTACCGCAGTACCGCTACCGCATTCAAATTTCCGCGTACCGGTTTGGTACCGGTTTGGTAGTGCAGCAGTACCGCAGTACCGCAATATGCCGCAAGTGCCCAGCTCTGCCCGGCCCCGCCGCCTATATAACGGTAAAGTAGACATTTTTGCATTACGTGCTTTAGTTAATCTCTTTCATGCCTGAGGTATATTTAGAGGTTTGAAAAGTTGGTGCAAAATTTATCTCTAAATTACTGTCGCGCGAACTCTACCGTACGATACTTGGGCCTGTCGCACGCAGGATCGTCTGACGAGTTGGGTCGTGACGACTCGAGTCGCGTGCAATTTTACATTGACAGAATGGGAACCCCGCACACTGCATCGACCGTGACGTGATTCCCCCAATTCGTGAGTCGTGAGTCGCGAGACGATCCCCGACGACTTAGGAATGCTTGATGATCCCAATCAACTCGGTTGTTGCGGAAAAACGTAGAGTTCTCCGTAATTATGCAACAGAGTTATCTCACAGAATAAAGCTTAATCTCCATTTCTCACTTTCCTTATGCGTATCGTTCAAGTTGGAACAAAACCCTGTTAGTAATGTTTACTTAAATCCATTAAAGTAATAAAGAACAACAATTGAACCAATGAAGTAAAATAATTCTCGTCGGAAAATCATATAAAATTGAAGTTTGGTGATATGAAGTGGAACGTTCTTTTTCACTCTTTCTTACGTAAAGAATAGTTGTAGCGTATTTTTTGTTATAAAGTTACAGAGGATTTGGAGTGAAAATACATTCAATAAAAGTTATTGGAGTTGACTTACAATCTTTTCTGATAAATTTCACAATAAGTTATTGCGGGTGCGCTGTAAGCTATTTTCGCTATAAGTTGAAATTCTGAACCGGGGATAAGTGTTACTTAGAAAAAATAATTTTACGGGCGAGGTAGTGTCATTCGAGTTTCATAAAGTTTCACGGGGTGGCTTCGCGCGATGGCAAGACTTAGCGGCAAGAACAAGGGCTTATATGGTTTCACAGAGGTGGCCTTGCTCGAAGGCCAAGCTGGGCAGCAAGAACCGGGGAAAAACCGTTGCGCGAGGCTATATAACTTTGGTGGTTGGAAATATACAGTTTAAGGGCAACCTATTTTTTTAGGGAGGGTCTTTTCGTCATGCATCCGCGACATTGCAGTCCGCCCAACAGGGTTGAGCAATATAAAAATCTAAAGTTTTAATTGGAAGGAGCTTGTATGGAGAATAACCAATCAGGAGTACGAGTAAGGTCATGAACCGTGGCACTCTTTAAGAACCTTTGCTCAGAATGAAGATTGACTATTGTCAAATTTTGAACTTTTAGGAAGGAAATGAATCTTGAAAAAAAATATATAGGAGAAAAGATCATCTATAACAGCTAATGAAAGAGACAGAAGAGAGACAGAGACATAAATGATTAAACGAAATGAAAATTGATACTCTGAAAAACTACGTTTTGAGCTGTAAATTTGTTACGTTGTAAGCTTAGATGAGAGAAGGAAAGAATTAAGGGATATGTGGTCAGCACGTACGCTACGTTAGCCACAATACAGAGAATCGGCAAGCGCTCAGAGATGTAAAATTTTAAGTATTTAATTAGAGCTACGCGAAGGGAATATACAGGGTGAGCCAAAAGTCTGTTGCCCCGACGATAGGTTTAGAATGCGTCGGGGCAACATACTTCTGGGCCACCCTGTATATTCGTTATGAACGAACTCATTAGGATCGGGGAATTTATGACCAATGTGATATTACTATTTCATAAGGGAGAAGATACCATGCACGTTAACGTTCACATATGTTGTCATACGGTATGGAAGGGTTAGTTAATTTGGCCAGAGTAATTTAATTAGGCATGCCTGTAAAATATATCAATATATATGAAGGTCTGCCCTGAAAAAAAAATGGTAAGGTTTGTTTTGCTGAAGAAATTAAGTTTGTGAACCCCTGTTCTAGTATATGTTTGGCCATAAGAAAACATATTAATACTCGTGTATACTGTACAATCTCACAAAAATGTAGCAGACAATTCGTCTTTTGTGATCGTTGCTTCAAATTGTGTTTTTGTATCGTAATGACAAAATTCTTCAAAGTTCCTGTTAGAAAATGTCTGACGTAATTATAACCATATTAATTCTGGCTATTAAATTCTTATATTCTGTCCATGTATGATGTAATTATAACTCTATTAAATGTTTTACCATTAAATTCTTATATTCTGCGCAGTGTTGCCAATTTTGGAAGTTTTCACTAGATTTAGGGGCATTTGATTTTTCTTGAGGGAAAAATCTTTAAGTTAAATTTATTTAAATCCCTAAACTTTAGGGATTTAAATAAATTTAACTTAAAGGCCTAAAGGCCTCTAGGGACTAAAGGGTATGTAGGAGTTTAGGTGTAAATTACATTTATAGAAATTATAAAATATGTTTATAAGTAAGACATGTCCGAGATGATGGTGATAACAAGAGGAGCTATTAATTAATTAATTAACTATATATATTAAAATAATGATTATCGTGGTAACAGGTTTGAACAGGTATCAGGGGCGTACTTAAAGTATTTGGCACCCGGGGCGGATCCTTCCTTTGGCACCTCCCAAAGGGTGAATAGAGAAGATTCACAGTCTCTGCTTTCGAGCCTTAATTTCTGCAAATTGATCAATGACCTCATCAAAATTCACCTTCATTGCATATTCATGTTCAATTGAAAGTAAAGCCACATTTGTCAATCTTGTCTGACTCATGGTCGAGCGAAAGAAATTTTTTATCAATTTCAATTTGGAAAAACTTCTTTCACATGAAGCAATACACACACAGACAGTAAAAAAGAATCTCAAACACAGTGACAAGCTTGGCAAAGATTCGCAAAAGTCCCATTTCACAATAAATTCCAGAAACTGCAATGCTGTCCATTTCTTTGCTTCTTCAACGCTGATTTTGGCAGCTTCCAAATGCCTCCGAAGTCGTCCAATTTCCACACTGATATCTTCATCAGAGAATTCATCGAAAATCTGAGTCAAATTTGGAATATACTTCCGAAGTTCTTCGTCTGTTGCAACAACCAAAGTGTTCAAACAAGTGGTTCTCAAACTTTTTCTAACCAGATACCCATTGAGTTATCAGATTATCAACCCAGACAAGCAGAGACAATTAATTACCATTATTATTATCATTATTAATTATCATTAATTATCATTTATAAACACTTAAACATCACTATGATACCACATTGTCAAAAGTTACTGGACACTGATATAAGTACCATGATATTGTTATAAACACCAGCACTTTATGCTTTATCATAATTATTTAATGAAACATACCTCATGTATGTGGAGTCACAGTGTCAAGTGAACAAGACTTGGAATGTCAGTTGCAGCCAGCTGGCTATGCTCAACAAACTGATGACTAAAACGTCAACAAACGTTCGCCTTTCGATGTAATTTTTATCAAATATTTAATTTTTCGTTTGTAAATTTTGTATTGCCAATAAAAATAAAATTTATTTTATAGTGGAAATTAACATTAAGCTGTTGTAATAGTTTGAACATTTTAATTTTTTTTTTCTTACTTTGGCGAATTTTTCATTTGGTTTGAAAACTTGTACTGGTATTTCAACTCTCCCGATGGCACCCCCCTCCTGGCTGTCACCCGGGGCGGACCGCCCCCCTCGCACCCCCCTTAGTACGCGACTGACAGGTATTACGTTTTAGGGACTAGTATGTTTCATGGACTGCTCTTGATTTTCCTACGAAATTGCAAGCAAGGGCAGTCGATGACCCTGATTTTGTTTCTGCAATCGGTTTTCTTGAGAAATGATAAAGAAAAATGTTATTGGATATTGAATAAATTTATTTACTGAAACGACGCAATACACTCCAACATCTTTTTGAATAAGTCCGAGCTGGTGTGGCGCTTTCGCCATACAAATTCACAAAAAATGACAAGAATTCGTGCGATATCTTGCAAAAAACATTAGTATAAGAAACTCGATTAGGTTAGGTTAGGTTAGGTCAGGTTAGGTTAGGTTAGGTCAGGTTAAGTTAGGTTTCTCAAGAAAACCCTTGTTTGCAATTTAGTAGGAAAATCGAGAGCAGTCCATGAAACATACTAGGTCCACGTTTTATATTCATATAATTTTAGGATAGAGGGAATTTTTTTTTAAAAGGGAAATTTTCAAATTATTTTTATAAGAAATAGTAGATTGACAGTAATGGAACTTTAATTACTCGACATTTTACGTTTGCTCATTTTGCGTGTGATACTTCATTGCAGCCTTTTCAAGTGTTTATGTCCTTACTGTTGCATGAAAAAGCTTTCTGAATTAAAAATTATAAATTTTACCGGCTCATAAATTTTACGTTTTGAGTCGCGTCCTAATTTTAATAAATGCATCCTCAGCTCGTTTAGCTTCATAACCCAAACTTAAGATAACGAGTTTGAATGTCGAAATACAGCTCGATTCGCAGTGCGCATGCGTTGAAAAGAGTTGCCAAAGTTTTCCAGACAAATAATTATCCACTTGAGTATAACTTTGAAGTCGATTCAAAGTTTGTACTGTGATTTTCTTCCGACATTGCAGGAAAAGAGGAAACAAATGTTAAAAATAAAAAGTAGAAAAAGTATATCGTTTTAATATAAAAGTGAGAAGAAAATTTCAAAAGAACTTTGTAGTCTTGTAATTTTAGATGTAAACAGAAATGAAAATTTATATAAATAAATAAATATAAATATTTTGAAGCTCTGTATGTAATTTCTCAAAAAATATGCACTTTCTCTTGCACTTCTAAAATAACAGAATTTCCCAGAAGCATTAACTTGCATGTCAAAGCTGCTTCGTGCTGCTTTCTTATGGAAAATAATCTTTGATTTCTTACTTCACAAACAGCCAAACTCGGAGAAATTTCAGATGTTACTCCATCTGTTCTTTTCACACTGAAAAGTGGAACGCCATCTTGAATGTTTAATGACACCGTATTGAATTTTAAATTTGAATATAAAGTGAAATTTAAATACGCTGAAACTCTAATACCCAAATGGGAAGTCCTATAGTACATCCGAAAATAGAGTATTATTTGGAAAATTTGGTTAGCTTGGGTAAATTTGGCTTAAATAAGTAAGAGAGATTAAAATTTTGGATCACCTGAAGATCAGGGCCCCCAACCTTCTTTAGTTAGCCTTATAAGGCTAACTAACGAAAATATCACGACCTAACCTAACCAATCGTTAGGTCAACTGTACGCCCTTGACGACTGGTATTGGTGAGGTTAGGTCGTGATATTTTTGTTAGTTAGCCTTATAAAGCTAACTAAGAAGGCTGGGAGCCCTGATCTTCAGGTGATCCAAAATTTTTGTTGTTATTACATATACTTCTTTACATAGAGACTTTTTAAATTATTCAAAATTGGGTAACACTACTTTAATACTTGTCGATTAAAATAGTAGTGATAGTTATGATCATCATATGGTACCACTTTACTGTATATCACACTTTATTCAACATATCTAGCCTTATGACCACTTGGGGAAGTGTTGATTAAACGACTGAATCTATTTGAATAAATACGCATTTGTATCGTTAAAGATACTGCTCGTAAATGCTGCATGTTTATCTTAAAGGGGAAACATGTATCTCATTTGATACGATGTTAACGAGGCCTGCTCTCTTTAACAACACGCTATGTATTAAGTCAAACAACTTCTTTAACAGTTCCATCAGTTTAGTAGCTCTTATCCTTTTTGGACTATCGTGTTGGTATTAAATTCTTCGGAAATGAAATGTATTCTCAGTTTAAGTCTGATATATGTTTTTAAATGATGTATTTATATATAACACCACACATTTCTTCATGTATTTGTTCCTGTTGCAAATGGAACTGTAATGACTGTGTCTTCAGAGAAATTAAGCAATCATTATAATAACCAACACGAATGACTATTCCAGTTCTTTCTGTGGCTCATGCTGTAATTAAGCCCACTGATGCATTTAGGTCAAAATAACAAAGAAAAAGATAAATTCTTTATAAAAGGATTATTTTTTTAAGTAGGAATTAATTGCATTTACATCATTACCGAAATGAAATGTAATTGTTTTCGTATTTTTTTGATTCCGTGTTTCTTATATTTTAGTTATTTCATACTTTAGTTCATAATTTATAATTTATAATTTATATTCTTAAGTAATAACTGAAATTATGATATAACTACAGGGTGTGTATAAAGTAACGCGAGTAGAGACAAATCCGATCTGAACTGGTTTAAACTAGTTTCAACTCGTTTTTTAACTCGTAAAAACATTTTCAACACATCTTATAAACCTTACTATCGAATATAGAGTTGTTATAAAGTACGGATCTTTTCCAAATGGACCCCCCCCCCCCCCCCCCCCGGGATTTAGCTGAAATTTGTATACTAATAAATATTTAATAACAAAAATACATTATTTTCCTGGAGAAATATACGCAACATACGAAAAAAATTGCATTTATACGCGCACTAGTTTGCATGGCGCATGACGATTGGTTAGGTTAAGTAGTGATATTTTCGTTAAAACTAACGAAAATATCATGACTTAACCTAACCAATCTTCAAGGGCGTACAGTTGACCTAACCGGCATTCAATTGACCTAACCGGGCATTCAATTGACCAAACCGGGCATTCAGTTGACCGGGGGCAACTCGCAAGTAGATATCACAGCACTGCATTATCATATGCTCACATTACAACAATAATATTCAGACTAGACTAGGTCTACGCAGGCAACAAATAAACATTAACAACAACAAAAATTACTGTTTATGCGAGTTCGTATGGAGAAAAAGGTATACAAATGAAGATTTATTTATTAAAATATTATTAAATATTGCAAATTTTAATAAATAAAGGATATTATCTGCGTTTTATTTTGTAAAACCCACTAACTAACACTACAGAATTTAGATAACGGTCATGCGCCATGCAAACTAGTGCGCATATAAATGCAATTTTTTTCGTATGTTGCGCATATTTCTCCAGGAAAATAATGTCATTTTCGTTATTAGAATATATAAATTTATTAGTATATAAATTTTCAGCTAAATCCCGTGGGGTCGTCCATTGGGAAAAGATCCTAAAGGACATGTAATAAATATTACTCGTCCATGTTCACCCTCGTTAATATAATTCAAATCGGATTTGTCTCTTCACTCGCGTTACTTTATACACACCCTGTATATGAAATAAATTACTTATGGATAAATTATATCCAGTAACGGATATAATAATCTAAATTTACCGAGTCGATAAAGGTACAGGGTGAACGAAAAGTCCCTGTGCACCTGCAAGAAGTGTAGTGAACTTGTACCTGCACTGCGTTGGAAGTGGACAGGTGCACAGGAACTTTTCGCTTACCCTGTATTATAACGAAAAATTTTAATTAATTTTCTTCAAATAGGTACAAGGAATAAGAATGAATATAGCAAACAATATCTAAAAGTGGATCTGTAAAAGAGTTCCTGTACTATAGAACAGCCGTGTACATTCTATGCTTTATTGGCAGAAAGGGGTTATCTGAAAAAACCTCTTTAGATAGTGCAGACCACCATAGAGGTTATTTACAGTACATTAAAAGGAAAAAGGAGGAGGAGGAGAACAGAGACGTCTGTGAAATTTTGCCTGATTTTGCCTGTGCCTGATTTTGATAACTGGAAACATATCCCACATAAGTAGGCTGACCATACGTACCGTTTTGAACGGGACAGTACCGTTTTTTTTATGGGTTCTTTATGGGTTCTGTCACTGAAGAATAATTGTAAGCTCAATATGTTTATGTACTTACTTTTTCATGAATACAGAATATTACATAACCCCCGTCCCTTTTTTGCCATCCCAATGTCCCGTTTTTGTCTCAAGGAAATATGGTCAGCCTACACATAAGGGAGTTTGAAACTTAAAATTCGTGAGAGTTGACATGTCTAGGAGGAGAGAATAGATTAAATTAGGTACAAACAGAACTGTGTCCGCTAACTGATATAACCGCTGTCGCTGACGCTAAGCTTTTAGAAATCTAGCAGCGCTAGATTTATCGATAATTTATATATATATATATATATATATATATATATATATATATATATATATTGTGCTATGTTGTTTTATTAAATTTCAGTAGCAACAACTTCTCAAAGTTATAGTCGGTCAAGCAGGCTCGTTTTGGCTTCAAAATATCTTTTCCACTCGAGAAAATCCTCTCAACAGCTGCGCTGGATAGAATAAGTGTGTCTTTTCAAGGCATACAATATCTATCTATTATATATTTAATATTATATAACCTCGTCTTATATAACCTCGACTTTGTACAAACCATAATATTTAATACCTTGATATTACACAAAGATTTTTATGTCTATATAGGGTAAGAATTTATTATCTTAATTATAATTGGTGTGTAGAGCTGAGGGAACGGGAAAAGAAGGTTCGAATGGAGAGAGGGGAGAGAGGGGGGAGAATAGAGATATTATGGTTTATAAGATTCGATAAATTTGTCTTTTATTTTTTTTTGGAAGCTTTTTTTTAGCGTGTTCGATTTTTCTCTCTCTTCATCAACGTCGTTCCAAGGGTTGTTGGGTTTAGTGGACCATAAAATTCTAATTGCACAATCTAGAACAGGAGTTCCCGACCTTTCTTCGGTGGACGTACCACTTTTTACCATTATGCTTTTCTAGGAAAGAACGAAAGGGCACGTACCACCTAATCAAAACCGTAGGTGTTTAATCTTGAATTTTCAGCTTTATCTGAATGATATTTATTCTAATGACCATCATCGACATTTGTAGTGAATCAAAATCTTGGTTTTGGCCTTGTACGTTATCGCTAAATCTTTCGAAATCTACTTTGACCGCAAATTGGATAGCATGCAACCGCAGTAGGAAAAGTTGTCGGTTATTCATCTACAACTTGTATTACTTTTGAGGACTTATCATAAAAGTTATCATCAATTAGCAAGCTGTGTATTTATAACCTTTTTGCGTACCGTGCACCTAAAGGGATTTTGCATACTGTCGGTGCTACGCGTACCGGGTTGAGAATTGCTGTTTTATGGGATTATTGGAAAAGTTATTAGAGTTGGGGGGGGGATGGCAATACCTGTGCTTCACACGGAAGTAGTTGTTGTTTAGGTCTGATTCACTATTAATCTGCCTCCGTTGACCTGTATACGGATTTTTTTTTCCAAGTAAATAGTGCCATTACGAACGTAGCACAGTTGGGTATAATATGGGTGATTTTTATTTTTTTTTTAAATTTAGAACATTTTTTAATAGATGTTGCTTAACCCTAAAAGGACGACCGCTACATATTGATAACGTTTCAAATACACGCATTCATAACTTAATCCTATAAACAATTCCGGCGTTAAAAGGTTAAATTTGGCAAATCATTCGTTCACGTACAGACTGGATTTTCTTTGTATACACTGTAACATTATTTAATTTTTTATTTCAGCGTTTTGTAATTATCGTATTTGTCCTGAAGAAAGTCCTCTAGTTTTGAATGGTGGTCATTTTGTTTCGAGTCTAAATTATCAACCATTTTTTATCTTAATTCTTTGACTTCGTGTTTAAGTTGATAAATCCTTTCATTTTTCTTTCTGATAGCATCGCTGATTGTGCCATTTCCAAGAATCGCCGACAAGAGTTTAACAATGGTCTTTCTTTCGGTATTGAGGGAGTTGAATTGTTGTTACTTTTCCTTAACAAAATTGAAGCCATTTTCCGCTGCTTCGTGATGGATGATACGTAGGGACGATGCTTGCTTTCATGGGAGGGATTTCTAGCCCGTTATCCTTTGTTTTGAGGGAGTTGAATTGTTGTTACTTTTTCTCAACAAAATTGAAGCCATTTTCCGCTGCTTCGTGATGATACGGTAGGGACGATGCTGCTTTCATGGGAGGGATCTCTAGCCTCGTTATCCTTTGTTTTGAGGATGTTTTCACTCCCCCTGATAGGGTGTTTGGAGTAGCCTGCTGGTTGATCTTTCTAGGCTGTCCTTTACTGCCTCTTTTCTTCGCTCCAGTGGACGATGAATTCCCTGTCGCCGCTTTTATTTTACTTTCCATGAAGAAGATTGATTTTTGGTTGGAAATTAAGAAAGGAGGAACTAAGCGAGACGTTAACAGTAAATAAGACCGAAAATTCTTAGATTCGGTCGGAATATAGGATCGGGTACGTATGAGCTACCATGCGTTGGAAGAGCTTGGCTGCGGAGCGCGAGTAGAACATGTCTGTTCTGTGTAAAGATTCGACCAAATACGATATAATACAGTTTATTGTTATATTTCTACATGCAAAGGGCATGATAATAATAATAATAATAATAATAATAATAATAATAATAATACTTTTATATGGATAATTTGTATCAGTTATTTACAGATTTTAAGAGATAATTATAGTTTTTTTTGTAAAGAACTTTCATATCTCGAGTTGGAAACAACTAATCAGATATTGTAAAATTGTCAAATTTTAATTGTACCTATTTGCCAAAGGGTAAAGACTGTCTTAATGTCTACCATTATGAGTTCTTTCGCTACGTATTTTAAGGTCATAAATGCAGTTCTTAGAAGAATATATATCAAGTAGTCGTCAACTGGCGGCCCGCCGGCTTCATTTACCTAATTATTGTAGGAGTGTATATTTTTATTTAGAAAAATGACTTAAAATATTTAAACAATTGCCACTTTTCCAACCTATCATTTTATTCAATTAAGTCCTAGAAAATCAATTGATAAATATAATAAGATAGTATCGTATTTTGTAAGATAATTAACCAAGTTAATGTTTCAGAAGGACATTTACATTTTGGCTTACGAGTATATCCAAGCTACGTTTTTTTGAAATAAACTGTATACAGTTGAATAAGCTAAATCCGTTACAAATATTTCGTAACTCATCAAGAGATTTACTCATACCAGACTAGGAATATAAATAGATTGTCTTCAGCCCAGAAAATTGCCTAATTTCTTAGGTTTAGAAATTGTGCATTGATTTAAGCACCAATTTTCAAAATATTTCTAACATAAGTGCGTTTATAAACAAGCTGAAATACGAGTAAATTTTGATGAAGGTATACTGAAATCGTACTAATGCATTTGGGATTAAGTATTGCGTTACTTATCTGATTTTTTTTTGTATTTGCTATTATTTATTAACGCCGAGTATCGTACGCTTCATAACTATTGTGTTGACCAAGATTTAATGTTATACTGATATAAAATAATTAATTTTCCATATCAATTATAAGTTCGTTTGTGTGTCCTTTTAAACAAATTATGATACGTAACTATAAATTTTGCGTTATCTTATATGTAATCATAATTAATCCTATTTGTATATTACAAAATCATAACTACAAAGTTTGTTTTATAATTAATCATAATATTTATAATACCAAGTCGTGATTACCTCTATATGAAAAGATTTTATCTTATAAATAATCTGAGAGCCCGGTAAAGCCTAAAGTTTAAGAGCCAAACTACAGGGTAAAATAAATGAATATGTTCTGTTAAAAAATTACTGTATTATTGTAAATTATAATATTGTATTTTTTAGTTTTCCCAATAAAGACCGAATTATCGTCATTATGAGTACACCTCAGTGAGAAGTGACCAGTAAGCTTGCCCCGCTAACTCTCTACTCGTCCACGATACGGCCCATGTTTGAATGTAGTTGCCGAAAACTGGTATAATAATAAGTAATGTTTTGCTATTTGAGTTGGATGTAAAATATTAAGAAAAAATAAAACCTTGACAAGGAATTTGGGTTGTACTAATTTAATTTTGGGGTTCGAACTGTATAAATTAGTCCGTAATACGAGACAGTTTTAGTCTAGGTTAGACCATAAGGTTGGGTTTTCTCTTTGCAGCTATGTTACAGTTAACTATTGTTAGCTGTACTTCAGTAATCTCATAAAAATGTTTTCGAACCAGACATAGTATCATTTTACTTTTTTAATGCCAAAGAAAGGTTTTTCTTGTTTTGCTTAAGTTAAAATATCACTAAATTTAAAATATCACTACATTTAAAATATCACTAAATTTAAAATATCACTAAATTTAAAATATCACTACATTAAAATATCACTAAATTTAAAATATCACTAAATTTAAAATATCACTAAAATTAAAATATCACTAAAATTAAAATATCACAAATTAAAATATCACTAAAATTAAAATATCACTAATTAGAAACATTTAAGTATCATAGTCAAATTCGGAATAAAGTTACAGTTTTTAACCTAAATGTGATTCGAAAACTTGGATCGAAATTGCAACTGGAATCGGAATTAGAATATTTTCTAAGAATTTCCTTTGAAGGTGTAATTGGAGGTGAATTGATTCTTTGAAAGTTGAAACTGGTTTTAGTATGACAAATAATAACGAGAAGTAAGGCTAAAACTGTAACTAAAGAAAATAAAACTGTAACTCCAGAAAATAACTTTAAGGTTATTACGTTTACGTTGTTAAAGTAACCGTAACATTGTAATGATACGTAACATCCAAACTGTAACAAATATAACCTGACGTACCGGTATTAAAATAACTGTAACAGCAGAAGCATCACCGTATTTATAATATAACTATGCATCTGTAACGGTGACGTTATCGAATGTTACAGTTTCAGAAGGACCCTTTTTATTTTGCATTTATATGAATATAAAAAATACAATCATATTTAATTGGTTGGCAAAAATTTTCATTATCGTCGGTTACAGTTGGTTTTGTTCTCAGACTTTTATGTATAAAACCCGTGCTTCAGCAGTACCTTGGTTATGTTACAGAGGCGACCCGTAACTTAACACGGGATGGAACTCGAACACGCGACCTTCAAATAAGCAGCCCACCGTCGTAACCACTAAGGTTAGGCCTTATTTCGGGGTATTTCGTACTGGTAATGATTAGAAAAGCAAGATCACATAAGAGAGAAAGAAATCTTAAACGCACGATACTGTCGAAAATGCATACGGAAAATACTGTATTTCAAAGCTGGATTTGCATAACTCTTTCCTCCTTCGTGAGCATCCATTACTTATTTACAAACCCTTTCAGTCAGTTAGTTACTCTTTTCTCAAGTAAAGCCAAAAGGTGGAGTTGGGGAAATGGGTTCTATAAACACGTAGGGCTTTCCCCTTTTACCCCATCATACACCAGAGGGAGGGAAAGGAATGGTGAAACAAAAGTACGAACCGACTGGAGCGCTTTCTCTCTCTTTCTCTTTGTTATGTAAGGACTGGTCAGTGGTCAGAGAGAAGAAAAAAATTGTCCCTTCACTTTCGACTGGAAGGGAGCATTAAAGAAAAATAGGAAAGCATCAACAAAACTAATGTCCAGTTACGCTGCCAGTGACGTCATTAAAGTGTTTGTAACTCGTTCAATGGCTGCCTTGCAAAAAATAAAAACAACCGAAAACGAGACATTTATAGATCTTTGAATGAACTATCAGTAGATATAAGGTAGTGTGACTCGTTTTTGCCTTTCAGAAGTCACAGAATCTCTATATATATATATATATATGGGCTACGTCGTGGCCAATGTCGTAACACCGCTTCCAGGAGATCAGTGAAGTTAAGCGACATTGGGTCTGGGTAGTAGTTGGATGGGAGACCGTCCTCCACGCCCAGATTATGTAGCGATCCGTGGTTCTAATCCCACGTAAAGCTGTAGGTCCCCTCCGTCATATGACCTTAGATGTTGCGAAGGAGATTAAACAACCCCAATAAAAAAAAAAACGATCCATCAATTTTCCAAAATTTATATAATTTTTTCCTCGGAAAACTGCTTTATGGATCAACTCTCCCGTTGATTATAGTGATCTTCAGGAGAAGATGCCTTCCCTGCATTCGCTGACCGTAAAAGGCTTTTGAGAAGATAATTTTTTAATAATAAAACTTTAAAATCTCTTTTTCCTCCAAATGAATTCTCAGAAATTCATTTTGGAAATGACTTCTCTACGCCGCAAAATGACATTTGGTTAGACAATAACATAATTACGTTGACATGCGGTTTTCCGCTGCACGTACAGCTGTTTTCGCTAAACGAGAATAAGGATGTCAGTTGTTAGGATTTTAATTGTAGAGGCACTGTAGCAGGGAGTTATAGACGGTACACATTAATCAATTTCGAAACTCGAAAATTCGTCATCCGGAAGAAAGTATTATCTTGTTTTAACTTAATGAGGAAGCTGCCTGTACGAACTAGTAATAATGCGTGGACACGCGTATTTATTACCATGCAGGTGGTAATGGAAAAAAAATACGCAATAAGACATTAAGGCAATTTGCTATCTCGACCCTGGGGCCTCGATCCCCCTCACGAATGTCATTGACTGAGTTTCAATGAGATAATTAGCTTGTTCTGTTTTGAAAAAATTTGTTCTTTCTTGAAAAATTACAGTACTTTCTTTCTTGGGGATGGAGGACTGGTTCGGACGTATTGCCTCTCATACCAGCGACAGCGAGTCCGAAACAACTTTGGATAAAATGACCGCAATTTTTCATTATGGCTACTTTTAATTATCATCAAGAAATAAACACGTGATTATGAACCTGTGTTTTTTACACACACACACACAGCGGCATTTTCATTTTCTCACATATTCACTTTTGTATCGTGACACACCCAATTTTAAAAACCTAATATAACTAACCAAATCTAATTTAACCTAACCTAATCTAGTATAACCTAACCTAACCTAACCTTAATTCTATCCCATTTTTCATGATAAAAGATAGCATCTATAAAGATAATTCACCCTGACACCGCAAATGTCGGGGTACGCACGCTGGTGTCGCGAAGGGTTCTGTCGCGATTCTGTAGGTAACACACACACACGGTTAAATGACACCATTAATTTGTAACACTGATACTAACCTAATTATTGAGAACGTACCAATACACAAGCAATTAAAATATTTGCTACTTTGCTATAAAAAGTTCGGATCACCTGAAGATCAGGGCCCCCAGCCTCAATTACCAAATGATATCTTCGTTAAAACTAACGAAAATATCACGACTTAACCTAACCAATCGTCAAGGGCGTACAGTTGACCTAACCGGGCATTCAATTTATTATTATTATTGGTACTGTAAAGCAAAAAACAAGAATACAGGGGGGGCCCTGATTTAAATCAGGTGATCCAAAATATTTGCTACTTTGCTATAATAAAAAGTTAAAAATTTGTAATAATATTAATATTTTGAAAATGATTTTATGTGAAACTAATTTGTCTCTTTACAATCGTTGCCAAAGAAATTTTTTCTTAATTTTTCAGTTTTTTTTTCAGTATTACAAAATTAATCCCTTGAAAATGGGAAAGATTATGAAAGGCTTTTGAGTCTCTCATTTTTCATAAAGGGGTCGAATTTAAAAAAAAATATATATATTTATGAAGAGATTTTGTAAAGGATATGTTAAAAGTTAAAGTATATTAAATATAAATAATCTATTTTATTTTATAGGTTAGTCTATTCATTTGCTATATATATATATATATATATATATATATATACAAGACGTGCTCAATACAGTCTAATGCAAAGAATTAAAAAAAATTACTGACCCGATTATCCAAGCTATTCTTGAGTTCTGCCTTATGTCTTCTAAGCTATGGAATTCATGGTATGAATTTTTATGAAAACGTCTGTCTGTAGCGCCACTTAACTTCGATATTACTGTATTATTTCTCAATAATTGTGTATATATATATATATTTATATCCTTAGTATATGAATTGTCATTGTATTATTAATATTTGTCATATGAACTATGGTCTGCCAATAAACTTTTTCATTTATATATATACAGCGTGTCCCAAAGAAATGTATACCCACTTTGTTCGATAATACCAGCTATGAGGATAAAAAATATATTACTTTTTATATGTTTTTTAATAAAGAATTTTCTCCTGAATCTAAATATGTAATTATTTTTATTAAAAATTGAAAAACAAAAAAGTTACAGATGTTTAAATTATAATTATTATTTTCGAGACTTCATGTGCGATATTTTCTAATATTTTTGCACGTATACGAGATAAGTTTGAAACCGACGGCACTGTGCAAAACTTACAAAAACAACGTTCTGGAAGACGTCGAACATCTTAGATAAAGTGTCATTTAACCATGGAATTTGTAAATTTTTGGAATTAACTAATAATTACAACATTATGCTTCAATATCAACACTAAACATAAGTATCTCAAAACAGTCGGTTAAAATATTAGAAAATATCGCACATGAAGTCTCGAAAATAATAATTATAATTTAAACATCTGTAACCTTTTTGTTCTTCAATTTTTAATAAAAATAATTACATATTTAGATTCAGGAGAACATTCTTTATTAAAAAACATATAAAAAGTAATATATTTATTATCCTCATAGCTGGTATTATCGAACAAAGTGGGTATACATTTCTTTGGGACACGCTGTGTATATATATATATATACATATATATATATCTTCTTTCTCTTCGCCCGTTCCCGCCTCTATGCGGGGTCGGCGTTTCTGACCAGCCTCCTCCACACAGCCCGGTCCTGGGCTTCTTCCTCCGACAAACCCTTCTCCCTCAAATCGTCCCTCACCTTCTCCATCCACACCTTCGCTTCGGTCTGCCTCTCTTTCTCCTGCCATGCACCTCCATATTCATCGTTCTCTTACCCACATAATCTTCGTCCCCTCTCATCACATGTCCATACCATTTCAGTCTACTTTCTTGTATCTTCCTCGAGATTTCTCCAACCTTTGTTGCCCCTTATCCTTTCATTCCTTACTCTATCCAACCTTGTCACTCCGCACATCCATCTCAGCATTCTCATCTCCGTTACATCTAGTCTTTTCTCATGATCTTTCTTTATAGCCCAAGACTCAGCCCCGTACATCATAGCCGGTCTTACACAGTCTTATACACCTTTCCCTTAACCCTTGCGCCTATTCTTCGGTCACACAACACCCCTGAAACTTTCTTCCAATTTTTCCAACCAGATTGCACTCTGTGTGTTATTTCTGTGTCCAGCTCACCGTCCTCAGCCACTGTCGATCCCAAGTACGTAAACTTACTTACTCTCTTTAACCTCGCTCCCTCTAAACTAATTTCTGAGTCTTGATTTTCGTAGAACCTCAGGTACTCCGTTTTCTTTCTGCTGATTTTCAACCCTCTGTCTTCAAAAGCCCTCCTCCATTCCTCCAATTTTCTTTCTACTACTTCTCTCCTGTTGCTGCACAGAACAATATCGTCTGCAAAGAGCATACACCAAGGGGATTGATCTTTTATCCCCTGGGCCAACACATCCATAATCAAAACAAAAAGGTACGGGCTCAAAGAAGATCCCTGATGTAGACCAACCCTCACGGGGAACCATTGCGTTACACCTACACTACTCCTAACCTGGGTCCTTGCTCCTTCATACATACTTTGCACCAACCTAACGTACTTCTCCGGCACACCTTTCTCTCTCATACACCTCCAAACCTCCTGGCGTGGCACTCTATCATAATATATATATATAATATATATATATATATATATATATATATATATATATATATATATATATACAGAGTCATGTAAGAAGTAAATAGACAGCCCAGATTTTGCTGTAACAATTTTATTTGAAAATTAGAGTACCAATAAATTTTTGAACAATTAAGGTTTAGCTATTAATACTTTGTTGACATCCTTTAGCTGCTTTACGAGCAGCAACTCGCCTAGGCATAGAATTAATGAGTTCTGAAATTGGCATAAGTCCTTCTTCAAGAATAGAAATGTAGGAAACGAATATTAGTCATAATAATGGCAAAAAAATTTGGATGCATACATTTTACCATAAAATTAAGGGTGTCTATTTACTTCTTGCATGACTCTGTATATACTATAACTATATATATATATATATATATATATATATTGATTCAATTTTCCTTTATAGAACTGAAATTAAAATTTACTTCACCATACTTTACATTTTCGTTGTAACGTAACAAAATTCCAACTAACCAACTATTTGTTGGCTTTGAATACGAAGCCCAACATTTTGATGATTCGCCTTTTATTGCCGCTCTTAATCTCGCCGATTGAGTTCAGAATTTTTTTTTCACTCCGAATTCTGAAGATTCTTTAAAATTTGTTGAATCGCGATTCTCCTATTTATTAATTTTCTGACCTTAATTCTTTTTGGTTTAGTGTAGAATTCTGAACTAATTAACTGTAATAATTGTTTTAATTTTACGCTATTTTTCTATGCTTCCATTTCGTGTCTGAAGAGTTTTGTAAATGCTTCGACTCTTTATTTATTTATTATTTATTTACTGATAATGATTGGGTTTGTTTAACCTCCTTCGCAACATCTAAGGTCATATGACGAAGGGGACCTACAGCTTTACGTGGAATCCGCCGAACCACGGGTCGCCATATAATCTGGACGCGGAGGACGGTCTCCCATCCAACTACTACCCAGACCCAATGTCGTTTAACTTCACTGATCAACGGGAAGCGGTGTTATGACATTGGCTACGACGCGACGTAGCCCTTATTATTTACTTATTTAGTTATTTAGTTATTTCCGAACGATAAAGTTTTACGAACTGTCGCTATTCTCTTGAAGTAACATTTTACCGACAAGTATTGTGGTTACATTAGGTTTGGTTAGGTTAGTTTTGTCTAGGCTAGGCTAAGATATATTATGTTGTGTTTAATTTGGCTAGGCTTAGGCTAGGCTTAAGCTAGGCTTAAGCTAGACTTAAGCTAGGCTTAGTTAGTAGTCCAATCAAATTATCTTTATCTGAATATACCGTTGGGAAGCATAACAGCTTTTCAGAAAAAATATTTGAGATTCATTTTCATTTTTACAAAAGAAATAAGAAAATATATAGAAATAATAAAGAATAAAATTGCATTTTTTTAAAATTTCTGTCATTACAAATGAAAATTGAGATCTTTAATTATTTCTTTAACTAGTGTCTAGTGTACATTACCTAGTGAATTCCTAATGGACAGACGCTAAAAATGGGCATAAAACCGAAAGTTTCCCGCAGTAGCGAGGGAGGTTAGCAGCATTTATAAAAGATGGTTACAGTCAAGGGTAGGTAGTAGTAGCCTCATGAGTTTAAATATCTCAGTCAGGAGAATGCGAAATCAGAAAGAGGATCGGAAACAAGATCCGGGCATACCACGAATAACGACTGAACGCTCTGATAATGCGATTAGAAATAAAGGTCAACCAGATCACTAGTGCCCGGATGCAGAATCAGCTCCGTGCTCCAGTCAACAGAAGAGCCATTAAAGAGGGGCTTCACAATGAGAGTAATTTAGTTACAGACAGACCAGTGAAAATCTAAATGAAAATCAGAAGAAGAGCCTCCTTTTTGCAAAATAAATAAATAAATAAATAAATAATAATATATGGACTGCTGAACTATGGGTCAAGGTTTTATTCAGCAACAAGAAGGCCGGGAGGCAGACCATGCAATTTGGGCAGGATCATCTATATGTCAGGAGCCCAGCCAACCAACTATATCATTAATACAGCTACCATACCTTCCAGAGGACATAGTTTGTGAATGTGTTGGCAGGGTACCCAAGGCACAGGAGAACGTTTTTTTCCAAAAGATACGACCCTGAGTTCCTGTGTCCAATTGAACATCCTCGAACAACATGTTCTCAGAAAAATGCAGGAAGGCAGATATTCTTGGTTCCAGCAGGATAAAGCACTTTTCAAGTTAAAATTGTGAAGGAATGGTTTGTTTCAATTTTAGAATGGCCTAGTAAATCTCTTGATCTCAATCCGATTGAGAACCTGTGGAAACTTCTGACGGTGAAAGTCTCTGCGAAGAAGTTAGGATTCCACGAAGCTCATTTTTCTGTTATAAAAATAATTTGGCAATCCGAACTGGCCCTAGAATTGCGCCAAAACTTTAAATCCATGCTTAGCAGGATCAAACCAATCACTGATGGCAAGTAAGGTCTCACTGAATGTTAAAACCCACAATAAAGAAATCATTCCTTAAAACTTTGATTTCAAACATTTGGCTTATACTCGTATATAATTGTACATTTAGTTTTTAGTAAAGGAAATAGAGCTTTTTCTCTATTTCAATTATTATATAAAGAAAAATACACTGAAAATAATTTAGCTGTCCTTAGTTGTGGATTCCATTATTATTATTATTAATTAGCAACGATCCCTTTTGCCAATCATGCCACTGGTATGCATATGAAATTTTTTTGTCTGCTGTGAGGGTTTTTTCAACTCATATTATATAATTCGACCATGCTGAATTCGAAAATGACATTGGTTTTCCTCAATCAGGTCAGGTTTTTTCTCTATTGGCCATTTATTATAAGTCCAATTTTATCCCCAAATTTATTGATTTTTTTAGCTTAAACACTGTAGATACGAATAATATTATAAGAACACTCGTGAAAAATGAAAACATTGTGTGAATAAATACTTTTATTCATACAATGAATATGGAAAAAAGTTTATTGAGGAAGGAATGAAGTTTTTTTGGCTTTCCGTCTGTGTTTTTCTTCGGGCACGTCTCGCTTCAAACACCAGCAATAGTCCGCCAGCATATTGATATCCCAGTTTCCCTGGTACCTCTCTTCCATTATTTTGATATCTTGGTGAAATCGTTCACCCTGTTCCTCACTATAATCCCCGCAATTTTCAGGAAAATAGTCCAAGTGGGACCACAAAAAGTGCATTTTTATGGACATGCGCGACCCATGAGCTTTGAAAGCTTCCATCAAGTTTTCGACAACGGACTCGTATTCTGGACTTCTACGCTTGCCAAGAAAATCAGTGACAACTGATTTGAATGCCTGCCAGGCATTCTTCTCAGTTGGAGTCATTGCGTTTTCGAACTGAGTATCCTTGATCAAAGTTCGAATTTGAGGACCATCAAAAACCCCAGCATTTAGTTTAGCATCAGATATATGAGGAAATTTACTCTCGAGATATCGGAATGCTGAACCCTCCTTATTCATTGATTTGATGAAATTTTTCATCAAGCCCAGCTTAATATGAAGTGGTGGGAGCAAAATTTTTGTTGGTGGTACAAGGGGCACTGAAACGACATTATGCGACCCAGGTTCAAAATTCTCTCTGGAAGCCCATTCACGCTGTGCATAGTGCTTCTCATCCGCTCGGCTATCCCATTTGCAGAGGAAACATGGGTATTTCGTGTATCCACCTTGCATTCCCAATACAAATGCCACAATCTGAAAAAAATGAAAATATTTAAAGAATTTAGAGAATTTGTTCTATCAGATAAAAAAATCTATGCATTGGACTGTATCACTTCTGTGGGGAAGTTAAGTGTTCTTATACGCTCTCAAATAACCTTTGGAAAAACAACATAGTCAATAGCAATAGTTTACTTATGATATTAGTATTACCTTCAAATCTCCACAGATCCTCCAGTTATGTTGGTCGTATACGAGAGCATCCAGTAAAATTTTCATGTTATCGTAGCTCTCAGTAAGTTGTACGGAATGTGCTACAGGGACTGATGCAACCCTATTCCCAATGTTGAGAAGTACTGCTTTCAAACTTCGTTTAGACGAGTCTATAAATAGCCTCCATTCTGATGCGTTATATGGCAGGCCCAAGGATTCGATTAGCCCCACAACATTGCAGCAGTACACTAAGGAAGAGGTATTTTCGTGCACTGCAAAAAACTTGCGGAATTCTTCCTCTCGTTTCCTATACCAGGGGAATGTTGTTCCCGGAGCCAGCAAGTTGTCCTCTCGAAGTCGTGAGCCCAAGATCTCGGCAGCTAATTTGGAAAGTCCTAAATCCCTGGTAAGATCATTAAGTTTGGCCTGGTTGAGAGGCCTCGGCTCATTTGAAGCGGTATTTTGAGGTATATACGACTGGGACTGGTCATTGGCATTGGTCATTGATTCATCATCAGAATCATCGAAGTCCAGGGTTTGAGGTGGGTCGGGTATTGGAATTCCAGGACCATGGGGTACAGGTCTCATAGCAGAAGGAATGTCAGGGTATACAACAATGTGTTTATTCTTCTTGTTAACTCCTGAAAATAGAAACACAGAAACATGGATATAAAACTTGCATATGAAATAGAAGAAGCATTCAGACAGTGGCGGCTCGTGAGGGAAGGCTGCGGTCTGTAAGATATGAAATAGGTCGATGGAGTCTGTATATTTTCTTTCTTTTTCATTCATATTGTCCCTTCGGGGACAATATGAATGAAAAAGAAAGAAAATATACAATCATTGTAAATGTAACTTGTATAACAATATGTATGTGTAAATGTATTTTCTATAACAATATGTATATGTAAATGTATGATTACCATTATGGTGAATATTATGCTTTAAATGGTGAATATTACATTATGGTGAATATTATGTCAAGTTTCATACGAGGATTTCAAAATATTTAAGAAAAAATATTTATAAGCCCACCTTGGAGGTTTGTCATGCAGAAATAGCAATCTGTCACGTGATCCTTTCCTTCTCTCCAAATCATGGGAATTCCAAAAGGCAAAGATTTCGCTCTGCCTTTGCTCCATCTTCTCAAATTTTCAATGCACGTCTTGCAGCACATATGAGGGCGAAATTTTTGTCCTGGTCCCCTAGCTTAATTCTAAAGTATGCTCTATACATTGTCTTCACAAATTTAGTGATTTGGGACTGGTTATTTGGCATGGTAACCGTCCCACATATGTAGCAGAATATATTGGGATCATTTTACACGCTCTATTCATTATGAAATATTTTATCTATATGCCTGAAAAGTAAAAAAAGATATTATACAAGTGAAACAAGTGATGATAGATGTTACTGTTCCAATTCCGCTTTGACAAAATCACGAAAAATTCTATTTTACTTATGAGGCCATAGCCGGATAACCTGAGCTGATTGAGAAAAACGGATTGCAGATTCGAAATCAGCAGGAAACACTCTATAAGAGTCACTTACAAAACCCTTGACAGCAAAATTGATGCATACCAGTGAAAAACGAATCTGTACAATAAGTATTTTATTTCGTAATGCTTTCAAGGCACGAAATTCAACGAAATCGATTACCAAAATTGCTCCCCTCTTTTTTTCTTCTTTTCAAAAAGAAGAGGAAGAAGAAGGAGAAAGGAGGATGAGAAGAAGGAGGAGAAAGAGGAGGAGAAGTGAAGAATGGAGATTACGTACGAGTGAATGACTCAGCAATTTTTATTGTATCGAAATTTTTAAATGATTTTCTTGAAAATTTGAAAGAAGGAAATACAATGAAGACGAATCAGGTCTTTGATGGCCTATTATTTATCAAGATATTATTATCAGTGAATTAACCCGTATTCACTTTTAAGTGGAAGCGGAATTAAATTGGAATTGGAATAATGGGAATTCATGAAATAAAAAACAGTATGAATTAAATAATTTAATAATAATAAATGTTTATTGACTGACTTTTCCATCAAGAACGTATTTATAATTTAGGACGTTCGAAAATAAACGTTCTTTTTTTTCTGGGGGGGTTTTAACCCCCTTCGCAACACCTAAGTTCATATAAAGGAGGGGATCTACAGTTTTACTTGGGATCTAAACCTCGTGTCCCTACATAATCTGGACGCGGAGGAGGACGGCCTCCCATCCAACTACTCTCCAAAGCCAGTGTCGCTTAACCTCGCTGATCGATGGGAAGTGGAAGCGATGTTACGACACTGGCTACGACTTAGCCTTCGTAAACAAACGGCAGTGATTTATAAGTCTCATTATATTTAATAGAATAACTTATTACATGATAAATCGCACTGTAATAATGAAACAATGACAGCTGAGAGTTAAATCAATTGTTAGGTTAGGTTAGTTGACCTTGCAAGTACAGTAGATTTACGAGTATAATGTACTAGAGCCTAAAAGAATTAACGCGATCCAAAGGCACTTTTTGACGCTAATGAAACGCTAGAAAAGTAGCACATTTGGGCGAATAAGTTAAATTTTAGCACAAACGCTTCAGCACCGTGTTACTGATGACATGAGAAATCTCTGGATTCGTATTTGGAGTTTGTTGTAACTGCCCTGACCTTAATTAATAAACTTTTCTGAAAAAATATACACGTAAATAATTGATAATTTACTTCGCAGATACTTTTTGAACACCCTGTTATTTATTAGTTATACTGTAGGAATGTTTGTGTCGAAAGATCATTATTATTATCATTATTATTATTATATTATTATTATTACAGGATAAATTGGCTTCTATTTGCGAAGTTTGTTGACACCCTGTTAACATCCTGTTAAACCTACAAAATAATTTGTTTAATTGTGTAAAAAATGAAAATGTTATCGACGGATGATAAAAAATTAAAGCGTGCAAATGTAAGAAATATATAATTTAATGTACTGATATGCCGGTAATGTCATATCGTAATTAGTATGTTTTGCAAAATAATTTGCAATAATTTTGAGGTGTGAAGTAATTAAGATGTCAATCATCCCCTTGACAAATGTAACCTTTTCATTTCAAGCGGTCTGTTGGTCTACTTTTGGGGCTAACAGGCTACGGAGTTCAAAGCCCCCACAACTGCAAAAGGAAGTTTATCATACACTCTCCTGGTTGAGTCCCAGCATTTGTCCTCTTTTACTCACGCCCTCGTTTCTCTTCCTCCCTTTTGTCCGTTTTCCTTCATTTTTTATTTAATTTTCCCTGTTTCCTTGTGCGCATCAACCATCACTGTAGTATACAGGGTGTGTCTAAATTATGTTAACACTTCTATGGAAGAATACTTTGCATAGAGGTGTTATATATTATGTTAATTAACACTTCTATGGAAAGTATTCTTCCATAGAAGTGTTAATATAATTTGGACACACCCTGTATATAAACAAGTTCTACAAGGTTGAATCTCGTCCCAAATTACATTTTCCTCTAGTTGCGATAACCAGGAAGATCGATCGATTTCAGTGTTGCAATGTACTGGCTAAGATGAAATCAGCCTAAACACTTAAAAAAATAACCTTCTACGTTCTTTGACTTATTGATACTGAAAATTGGTTAACACTGGTTAAAGTATATTTGATATTAAAAAATTAAGTTAAAAGTGTTCAAAGCTAGAACATGTTGGGATTTATTTTTTCTTATCGATACAAAAGGTTTTACCTGTCCGGATTTTAAGTTGTTTTTAAAGGTTCCAGAAATTGCTCACTTGATCCTGCGGATCAGCACACGTTTCCGGTGCAGAGCCTCTACACTGTATCTCCTAATATGTACTTAAACCTTTACTGTCAACAGAGTCTTCTTCTAATTTCCATTATTTTTACAATATAATTTTTGATACTTTCTGGGTTTTTTTTATATTCTCTACTTTCATCATCTCCCCCACTATGTTTCTTAGTTTTTCACAATGAAACGAGTGTTCTGTGGTATCATTCTCTCTCCTGCATACTTCACACTTCATGTCCTTATATTTTCCTTTATAGTTTTCTTTCACCTCAACCATATTTAATCGGATTTCCATTATAATCTTCGTATCCTTTTCTTTCATATTTTCAGTATATGATTTTCTTTTAAATTCATTAATGAATCTTATTTTTTCTCATTTTTGTTTTCCTCTTTATTAGTTCTTCCTGTAAATATTCATTAATTTTATGTCATACACTTTTCTTTAATTAACTTTTTTTCATCATTTTCAAGTCCTCTGATGTTACTATATATAATTTACACATTTCTGCCATTTCCTCTGCCCAACATCCTGGGTATGGATTTTTCAACTGATCTTCGCATTCTAATTAATCTATCCTCATTTAAGTTTAATATATTGTTGATTAGCATTATCTTCTCGTATCCAATTTTTTCTTTGACTGGTCACACTCCTAATTCAGCTAATAATCCCCAATATGGGGTACTACATTTCATTCCTGTTATTTCCCTAGAATTCTTCCCTGCATTTGTTCCACTTCTTCAATATCCGTTGTCCTCGTTCTCGTCCATGTTTCCATTCCATAAAATATTGTGGGTACTATTATGGTTTCATACAATTTTATTTTCACCTTCATTGACCAATGGCCCACTGTAGCTGGATTTCCATATCTCTTTAGATCCGCTATCATGAAATTTATCTTACTTTTCTTCTTTTCTATATGTGTTTGGTGATCACCTCTGCTATCGAACCATTGTCTCAAATACTTGTATTCTTGCACTCGTTCTATACTTCCCATTTTCACCTTGTTAATTGTTCTCATTTCAGGTACTTTTCTTCTCATCACATTTATTGTCATTACTGCTCATTTCTCCTTTTTATTATTAAATGTAATTTTTTTTAGTATTTCCATCGACCTACAATTACTAATTGCTTTTTCTATTACTCCTAAGTTACTTGATGCCTGCATTATATCATCCATAAATATACATGATTGAATTTCTATTTCCCTTATTCTTGTCAGGCATTTACCCATATTATTTACTCTATCTGCGTCCACTGAGCACAGTCTGGGTCTCAGAGACGTGCCTTGTTTGACTACCTCTTCTATATTTCTTGGTCTTGCGTCACCTGAAGGTGTTTTTATTTGTATTGTGCCATTTTTGTTTAAGTTGTATATTAGTAGTGCTTCTTCTGGGCCTACTACTTTTGATGCTTCTTTGATGCATTCCTTCAACTCTAGGTCGTCAAAACATTTTACAGCATCCCCAAACCAAACATATGTATCGTTACCTAGATATTTATTATACTAGTCAGTTATTGCATTCAATGTTAATATGTGGTCTATTGTTGATTTCCCTTCTATTCCTCCACAATGGTACATACTTAACCCCCGATTCCAGTCAATTCTCTTCTTATTAAGTCTAACTTTCTCAAAAATTTTACTAACTATACTTGTTATGAATATCCCCCTCCTATTACCTATGTCTATTCTATCACCACTTTTGTAAATTGATATTATTTTCATATTGCTCCACTGTTCTGGGATAAGTCTTAAGAATTACACTGAATAGTTTTGTCAGACTTCTTATTATATCCCATCCAGCATTCTTCATTATACTATCGCTCCATCCTCGTTAGTCTGTTAACTTCTTATTTTTTAACTTTCCAATAACATTTTCAACATCCTCATTTGTAATGCTATTTATGGTAGGTCTATCCTCTACTACAACTTTAATAGTTTCCGGATATAGTTTATTAATCTCTTCTTTATTTTCTGCCTTATTTGTAATAAGTAGATCATGGTAAAAATCTTCATATACTCTCAATACTTCACTAGTTTCTTCTACAACTTTTTCCTTCTCTAGATAGATAGATAGATAGATAGAATACCTTTATTAATAATAATAAAATAAATACATTTTTTCAATTTACAATGACATGAATAATTGTGAAGCTCGACTATTTATTTAATTTAATTTGGCCATTAAGCTTTACTCTATTTTTTTACAGCTCCTCGCTCCATCTTTGCATTTTTGTCTATATCCTTTTTAAATTTCCAAAATGCTCCATTATCCAGTCCTCCTCTTCCTTTTAACCGTTCCATTGTCTTAATTATTTTCTTTTTCTTTTTTATTTTTTCCTCCTCTATCATCCATTCCTCTGTCATTCCATAACTTCTTTTCTTATAAATTCTTTTCATCTTTTTCAATTTATTTACAATTATATTTTCTGGTACTCTCTCTCTCTTCCACGTAATAACTGTCTTACATTCTTACATTCCACTTAACAACTGTCTTACATTCTTACATTACATTCTTATATTTCCCATATATTATACATTTCTTGTCTAGATTTTTGTTTAATGATACAATTGTTATGAGGTCCGCCCTCCCTGAGTTTAATCTATTAAAGCCAAGTTGTTTTTAAACCTTAAAAAAATTTATTTTAAATTCCAGAACAAATTTCTATCAACGGTTGTTACACCAATAAAAAGAACGTAGAATTTATAAATTGTAGCTTAGGTGGTGTAACTCTAAAGATACAAAGCGAAGATTATAAAATCAGCAAATTTTTAAGCAAAATTTGAATTTATAAAAAGTTTATTTGAAAAAACTTTTATTTTTAAAACACTTTCTAAATTAACTTTAATCTCTCAAAATGTTTACGCAGTTTATCATTTCATTAAAGTTTATGTTCATTTCTTATTTATATTTCTTAATAATAATAATAATAATAGTAATAATAATAATAATAGTAATAATTACTATAATGATGTAGCTATTTGTAGGTTAAGGCATAATTTGGACAGAATTTTAAAGTTATTTTAAGATGTCGGTTTGTTTTTGGTAATCTCTTTATTCATTTTTACCACGTTTTTAGATCTTGCTACCTCAGTTTTATGTTGAACCTTTCTTAAATCAAAAGGAATAACTGTATAGCCAACAGAAGAGTTACATCCCACTTTATTACAAGTAACCTAATAAACAACAGCATTATTAGCTTCATTTTTAGAGTGAAACGTGTTCCATATCGAAAATTGCGCGTGCGCACACACACACACACACACACTCTCTCTCTCTCTCTCTGGTTTATACTAATAAATCCTAATTATTATTTTTTATTTAGTTCTATTTATTTTCAATTAATTGTTTCTGACATAATACTTTTATATTTATTTAGAACTGTACTTTTTTAATTATACAGTTTCGAAGTACTTAAATTTGATTATAAAAAATTTTCCTCTTTTTTTTTTTTAAATTTGTTATTTTTCATTTTTGTTTACTAAAAATTTTAATTCTATTTTTTTTTCAATTTCGATTTGTTTTTGTTACGTTTTAAAACTGTCCCCATTTTTCTAAAATTTATTTTCCTTTCATTTGGGATATAGTTTGAGAGATTCACGACATTTTACAAAGTGAGAGATTTACGCTTGAACAGAGACCCTAGGATTCATTCTAAGTTGAATTAGATTAAGAAAAAACGACCAAATAAAGATAAAGGGTACAGTAAACTCTAATACCATGCTTACATTTGTAAACGTGTGAAGCTTTTCACACAGGAAGAATCGTAGTGGTAAGAAAAGAGTGATGAAAGACTTACAGAGAAGTAGAAAAAAGTTTAATGAAAAAAATAGCTTCAGAGTTCATTCACACCATGTGTACACTTATCTCGTGTACCCAATTACGCATTATTCGACAGTAGAAAATAAAGGATAGCATGAAACACTAGAATACTAAATCTAAGCTACACCATACATTTTTTTAAAGGGAGTTTTTATTTATTATATACAAGAAGTCATCATTTCATCGTCGAGTCACTTCTTTGATTGACTATTTATATTTATTTATATTGCCATCTTTCGTAATGGAATTACTTAGATAAGGAGCACTAATCCAGAGGCAGCTCCAGCTGGTCAGCGCACTCCAATTTAAGAATTCCCCGAACTGATTTGTATTCAGGGGGAGTAAGTGTGTTACCTCCATAAAGATAGGAGTTTCTTTCCTTGGTTCACTAAGATATCATTTCTGTCTTAGGGAAGCTGTCAGAGGAAATAAATAGGTGAATAGAATTTTAATTTATTGTTCATAGCCAAATTTTAAAGTTAAAATGATAAATTTTTTTGATATTTATTGAGGTTTTCTGTTTTCTTAATTTATGTCCTAATAAATTTAAGTTTAAATAAAGTCAATATTAATTTTAAGTAAAATAAAAGACAGATTTACTTATCAATTCAACGTTTCGTTTCGTTTAAGACCAAACATTTCCAAGGAAGTGATTGAAATCTAAAATTAAAAGGTAGACTAGAATCACTTTGATCTAGAAACTAGATAAACTGTTAAAATTCTTATAGTACGTCATGGAAATATATCTGAAAGTATAAGAAGTCAGAAACAACTGATGGAATGAAAAATGAATAGTTTGAACTAGACAAAGCATATTAAAAATGATAATTAAATAGTTCAGTTAAATATAATAATTAGAACTAGGCAAAATAATTAAAAACATCAAAATAAAGTAGTTCAATAAAAGGTAATAATTAGGATTTATTACGAACCAAAGAGATTATCTACACAATTTTTGATAAGGGACGAGTTCCACTCTAAAAATGGGACTAATAATGTTGCTTACCATTTCACTTGTAATGAAGAAAGAAAACTCCTTTATTGGGTATACAGTTATTTTCCTTGTCTTAATTGCGTAAGGTTCAACATAATGCAGAGCTATCAAGATCTACGAGTATGTTAAATGCAAAGTAAAAAATAACCCCAAATCGACATTTTAAAAAAAACAATAAAATTGTTCACAATACTAATTTTTGTGATCTACGATACTGATTCTTGCTGCATAGATATAAGTAATTATAAACATTAGCCATTACTTCTAATTGGAGTCATACAATTACGTTTATATTGCTAAGGGAACGTATATATATATATATATAAATATATATATCTAATTATATATATATATATATATATAAAGTATTATAGCAAACTATTCAGTTGTGTAATTATTGGACTGACTAAAGCAAACAACTGACAGAGAAAATTTCATTGTCTGTAACACCAATAGTAAATATTTGAAGTTTCTTAACTGTTAATTGTTTTGAGTAAATAACATTATATAACAACATTAGTATTGTTGTTTCAATTAATGAGATTTATACATCTATACTATAATAAGAGAGCTGTCCGTCCGTCTGTCTGTCTGTCTGTCCGTCCGTCACACTTTCAGAAATTGTTAGAAAAAATTGTGAGAAAAAAATTCAGAAATTGTAAAAAAATTCAGAAATTGTATTACGGGCGGCAATGTGAAGCTCAAGATTTTCATGACTGTGTTCTTTTCTGTAGTTAAGCAACGGGGGAAGGGTGGGGTTGGAGGAAGGGTGTGGGTGGGGGGAAGGGTGGGGGTGGGGGTAATGGGAGATTGGTGGTAATGGGGAGGGGTGGGGGTAATGGGGGAGGGGGTTAGCCCCAAGTTGAATGGGGTGAGGAGGTTTTGGGAGATACCAGATTCAGAAATGTTGACACAATGTGAAGCCCAAAATTTTCACGGCTGGGTTCTTTTTTTGTAGTTTAGCCTGTCTAACGTCAGCGAAGTGACGGGAACTGTACTAGTCTATATTATAATAAGAGAGCTGTCTGTCTGTCGTCCGTCCGTCCGTCCGTCACACTTTCAGAAATTGTGAGAAAAAATTGTGAGAAAAAAATTCAGAAATTGTATTACGGGCGGCATTGTGAAGCTCAAGATTTTCATGACTGTGTTCTTTTCTGTAGTTTAGCCTGTCTGTTTGTGAAATTTATCCCGGCAGTAATGGGGGAAGGGTGGGGGTGGGGGTAATGGGGGATGGGTGGGGTAATGGGGAGGGGTGTGGGTAATGGGGGAGGGGGTTAGCCCCCAAGTTGCATGAATGGGGGTGAGGAGGTTTTGGGAGATACCAGATTCAGAAATGTTGACACAATGTGAAGCTCAAAATTTTCACGGCTGCGTTCTTTTCTGTAGTTTAGCCTGTCTAACCGTCAGCGAAGCGACGGGAACTGTACTAGTATCTATAATATACAACAATATTAGTTGGTGTCACAATTATTGTTGTGATTTCCACAACTATATTTTTCATAACAAAGATTAATCTGAATTAAAGTTTTTGCTAGAGAAAAATATTTAAAAAATTGATACAAAATCTTAAAAACATTTTTTTAATTATTTTTATTAGTTAAATTCACTAAAAAATTTTAATAAATTTAAGTGACGTCACTGTTTCGTAATTTCTTGAAAATTAATTTAAAAAAAAATTAATTTCTTGAAAAATAAAATGTAACTCGAAATAATAAAATAATAAAAAATATTTCCTTATTAATTATAATTTTATTTCAATTTGCAAGTTTATTAATTTTTTTTTTTAATATAATTTCTGAAGACAGATTTTTAACGGGATTAAATTTAATATTCGCCGGACAATATTTGGTTTTTCTCTTGGGATATTAATATATATCTTAAAAGTTTTGTACTATTTACGGTACTATTACAGTACTATTTGTACTATTACAATACTGTACAGTAATAGTATTACAGTACAGTACTATTACAGTGACATTAAATGTTTTTTCTTACGTCTCTGATAAAAAGGTAATTACTTAAGTCGAAATGTACTGTACAATCGTTACGGAAAATCGTGTCCAGGCAGGTAGTATCAATTTTGTGACGTGTCAAGCGGAATCGATGCTTTTGGGTGAGATACAGGGTGGAGAAACTTCAAACCTCTCAAACCCCACCACCCACGTAGATGCGTGCAACTCCTATAACTAATTCTTTAGGTCTAACATTTGTTAGACAGACCAGAACGGATGTTGTAATGGAGTGGATGGAGGGATGTTCACTGGAGTGAAGAAGCAAGTTGTTATGGAAGTAAAGATATAAGTTATGCTTTTTAATTAATATGAAATGTTTCTCCCAAACGGATAACAATAATAATAATAATAATAATAGTAATAATAATAATACAACTGTTGTGATATTGAGACACATTTAGAATCTATATTATAATAAGAGAGCTGTCCGTCTGTCTGTCTGTCCGTCTGTCCGTCGCACTTTCAGAAATTGTGAGAAAAAAATTCAGAAATTGTAAAAAAAATTCAGAAATTGTATTACGGGCGGCAATGTGAAGCTCAAGATTTTCATGACTGTGTTCTTTTCTGTAGTTTAGCAATGGGGGAAGGGTGGGGGTGGGGGTAATGGGGGATGGTGGGGTAATGGGGAGGGGTGGGGGTAATGGGGGAGGGGGTTAGCCCCCAAGTTGTATGAATGGGGGTGAGGAGGTTTTGGGAGATACCAGATTCAGAAATGTTGACACAATGTGAAGCTCAAAATTTTCACGGCTGGGTTCTTTTTTTGTAGTTTAGCCTGTCTAACCGTCAGCGAAGCGGCGGGAACTGTACTAGTACGTAATGAAAAAAAGATGCTCTCCTTATAATTGTACAAGGCCGAATTCTCCACAAAACCTGTTTGGCTCACTATGATTGGTTGGTTTGACAATATCATCAGCCAATCAGAGATAAGTAATTTGTATATCGGATTTTAATAAACTCTAAATTTTCATTTAAATAAAAAAAAGAAGATATTGGTATCTCCTTTAACATCACACACACACACACACACACACACACACACACACACACATGTGTGTATATAAAACATTTATTGAGGGAGGATTGTTTAGGTATCGGTAGAAAATCTTATTTGTAAATGCAATTTCACACTTGCTGAAGGCTCTAGATGTAATTGGAAAGCAATTTTTAATTATCTGCATGGGTTAACCGTCTAAAGGGGGATTGGGGTGGGAGCGTGCTGGAAGAACCCCCAAAGCTGTATTTTTCTTTACCAAAAATTGAAATGAAATTTCTGCAAAATATAATTATATATATATATATATGTATGTGTGTGTGTGTGTGTGTGTGTGTGTGTATAACTGTTTCTACTGAAGTATCCACTAATGTGATAAACAAAGCGACAAAATCTTCGGTCGAAGGTAGAATTTCTTTTTTTAAAGCTGATGAGTTGTATAGTTGGTCCCCTACAGATATAAAGGAGTACTCTCCACGTATTGCTCTCTTTTTCCTTTCACAAAAAAACCAAAATACGTTGTTTTTTGTAAGTATTTACTTTTTACTGTTATTTTGTAAATATTTTGTATACATATAACATTAATGAGTTAATATTAGCGTGTTGCTACTCCCTGTAATAACTTAAATGATGTTTTTAAATATACGAAATAATATAATTTTATACTGAAAGAAATTACGAATAACACTGTTTAAAATGATAGTCTTGTAAATACGTTAATTTAACTTATTCTATCGTTTTATAATACAATCGTGTTTCTATGCGTTTTCACGCGTTCTCGAGAGACTATACGTTACAGTCTACGCTGTGAGAGCTAAAATTCTCTTTGGTATGAAAATTTTAAATCGTTTGGTTCCGTATTACTTATTAAAATAGCTTAAAGGAAAGTTCTTTTCAGAATTGGGTTCCCAATTGAGAACCGCACTGACACTAACCAGGAACTTACTGCCTCATTCAGTGACCCTACATACTAAAATGGGAACCTATATACAGTCAATGTTGGGAACCCTTTTTTACATGGAACGTTAACTTTCTGTAAAAGCCAAGTTTGGTACTTCGATTTGAATGCTTTAGGCACATTTGTGTTTACAGTGTATATATATATTATATATACAGAAGCGTAGTCAGATTTTCTTTTCGGGAGGGGTTAATATATAGGGTGAACCAAATGTAGGTGGACAGTAAATGATAACGTTTATTTTGAGAATACATATTTAATTTTTTTGTATACTATAATACAAAATAAAATTTAAATAAATTTAGTTATAATATTTAATATAATAAAACACAAACACCATAGTTATAATGAACACCATAGTTATAATATAATATAACACAAACCGTATTCAACCTACTGTCCACCTACTTTTGGTTCACCGTGTATATATATTAGCCCCTCCGAAAAGAAAATCTGGCTACGCCTCTGTATATATATATATATATATATATATATATATATATATATATATATATATATATATATATACAGGGTGGGCCGTAAGTTTCCATACATAGGAAAAATAAACATTTTTTTATGGACAACCATTTTTATTTATATAATATGCTCTACATGGTTGCCATTGTTTTGAAAACACATTTCAATACGTGTTCCCCACTGTTGATGACACGCATTAGCACAGTTGACGTTATGCTTGTAATGGCGTTGGTGATACGTTCCTTTAGATGATTTATGTCTCGTATCTTTTCCTGATACACCATGGCCTTCAAGTGCCCCCCAAAGATAGAAATCAAGGGGGGTGAGATCTGGGGATCTGGGAGGCCACTCCACAGGACCAATTCAATTCGTTGCTCTTTCGTCAAACGCATATTCTTAGGGTATCTGAAACATAAAAAACAACGTTTAATTTTTCCTATGTATGGAAACTTACGGCCCACCCTGTATATATGTGTATATATATATATATATATATATATATATATATATATATATATATATACTGTAAACACTAAAGTGTGTAAATGAGTAAAAAGACATTCATAAATGTATTACAATAATTAAACATGTGCTGAAGGTACTTGGCATGGCGTACTTACTCAAAGTAATGTATAGAAATATCAAACCTATGATTTTATTTCGGGGCGGCTGAAGCCCCGTAGCCCCCCCTGAAAGTCTAAAGAAATTTCAGTCAACATAGAATGTAAATTTTATAACTTTGAAAACGCAAAATAGAATTAGATGTTAATTACTGCCTGAAATTGGTTAATATAATACTTATTAACCAATTTCTAAAACATTGTCATTAGATTGATTCGCTAAAAGTCTTAAAAAAAGTAGAATTTAGTTAAAAAAATGATTAAAGCTTTTAGAGTTTAAAGTTAACCAATACTGTATTTGCATGGCATCAATTATATTAAGTGTTGGTAATTAATGCACTTTTTTCGTCGTGAATTATAAGTTTCGCGACATTCACTTATCAAATTAAAACAAAATTCATTTTTAACCGAACCACATGCATTGTATATATATATATATATATATACACACAGGGTGAGCGAAAAGTCCCTGTGTACTTGCAAGAAGTGTAGTGAACTTGTACCTGCACTGTGTTGGAAGTGGACAGGTGCACAGGACTTTTCGCTCACCATATATATATATATATATATATATATATATATATATATATATATATATATATATACACCGAAAAAACGTAGTGACGTTTTAATAGCGCACACACATACAAAAGTTAAATTTGCTTGTTAATTGTGGGAGAATGGGATATTTTATATTTTTACAGACATAACTTATTGAAGGGGTCTTACCCCTACTACCCTGTTTATTGACAGTTCAACTCGGAGTTTAAAAGCTGTTCTACTCCACAATGGGAACAAATATCCATCTATACCAGTTGCACATTCTATTCAAGTGAAAGAGGACTATGAAAATGTCAAACAACTGCTCACTCAAATCAGGTATGAACAATATAACTGGGACGTGTGTGGTGATTTCAAAATGATTGGTTTCCTGTTAGGTTTACAAGGAGGATTTACTAAATATTCATGTTTTCTTTGCCTGTGGGATAGCAGGGCTTCAACTGAGCACTATAAAACAGTTCAGTGGCCTCCACGTGAAGGACTGCAACCACAATGTACTCAGGGAACCTCTTGTGAAGCCTGACATAGTTCTGCTACCACCTCTCCATATTAAGTTGGGTCTAATTAAGCAGTTTGTAACTGCGTTAGATTTTGGAGGGGAAGTTTTCCAACAGATTCGGGTCATGTTCCCTAAACTCTCTGAGGCCAAAGTCAAGGCTGGCATCTTTGTAGGACCACAAGTCAAGGCGCTGTTGAATTCAAAGAACCTTGAAGCCAAGATGACTCCGATCGAAAAAGAGGCTTGGTGTGCTTTCCGTGATGTGGTTCGTGGGTTTTTAGGCAACCATAAAGCACCAAAACTATAAGGAGTTAGTGTCAAACTTGATTAAGTGCTATGGCAAAATGGGGTGCCGTACGTCTTTAAAATTACGCTATCCGCATTCACATCTAGACTTTTTTCGTGATAACCTGGGCGATGTAAGTGAAGAACATGGCGAAAGATTCCATCAAGATATTCAAACGATGGAGAAAAGGTACCAGGGCCATTGGGATGCTTCCATGATGGGAGACTACGTATGGTCGCTGATCAGAAAGGATAAGAATGTTCATACGCGGAAGTCGCGTTCTTCAGTGCATTTTTAAGGAACGCACACTGCATAACGAGGCTTGTTATTCTCTTATCGGTTCTCCTCATGATATATATTATATCCTTTGCACCATTTTGGGTTTGTCAAACAATTTTGGCTCAATAAACATTAATTTCCAATAGTGTTTTTATTTTCAGAAAATATTTATGTTAGCCTTCTTTATATACTTTGCCATATGAAAAGTGTGATAACCTATATTTTTGAAACGGTTGATGATAGAGCAAAACCAATATCATTTTTGAATCAGCGCCCCGAAATCATTAAGAAACGACAGAAAAATCACAATAAACATAAAATGTTTCAAATTTTGTTACCCAGTGTAATAGAACTGAAGGAAGATACTATTTATTATTTACGAAATAGTAAATAGTAAATCTCTCTCTCTCTCTCCTCTCTCTCTCCTCTCTCTCTCTCTCTTCTCTCTCTCTCTCTCTCTCTCTCTCTCTCTCTCTCTCTCTGGATTGAAAACTGGATTGAAAACTGGCTGAAGAATAGGCGGCAGAGGGTTGTAATTAAAGGTGCTAGTTCGGGTTGGGCCTCGGTCACTGGTGGGGTTCCTCAGGGTTCCGTTTTGGGGCCGCTGTTGTTTATCATTTACACAAATGATATCGACGGTGGCATCGTCAGTCGGATCGCCAAATTCGCTGATGACACCAAGCTTGGGGCCAATGTTGGGACGCCCGAAGCGATCGAGGAACTGCGTGCGGACCTAGGTAGGATAGGAGAGTGGTCCGAAAAATGGAAAATGCCGTTTAACTTGGGTAAATGCAAAGTGATGCACATTGGCTACGCCAATCCCAAGTCGGACTACTCGATGTTGGGTAGTAATATCGAGGTGACTGATTTAGAAAAGGACTTGGTGTGCTAATTAGCAGCGACCTTAAGTTTACGAAACAGTGCGTAGAGGTGGAAAGAAAGCCCAGAAGCTGTTGGGTTATATCAGGAGGCAATTTCAGTTTCGGAACAAGGAGATTGTGCTCTCACTGTACAATTCCCTTGTTCGGCCGCACCTGGAGTATGCTGTGCAGTTCTGGTCGCCCACCCTCAGGAAAGATATTGAGAGGCTGGAGCGAGTGCAGGCGAGGGCCACAAAGTTAATCCCTTCCGTCCGTTAGGCATATGGGCTACAATCGACGGTTACGCGCCCTGAACTTGTTTTCGCTTGAAACTCGGAGGCTGCGCGGTCAACTGATCGAGGTTTTCAAGCTCTTACGCGGGTTCAACGATGTCGATTTTAGAAGTATGTTTAGTTTAAATGATAACCCAACTCGCAACAATGGTTGGAAGTTGGATTTGAAACGGTTTAGGACTAGTGTGTGTGGGAATTACTTTACGTATAAGATCTGTGACACATGGAACAGGTTACCTTCGGAAGTTGTGAACAGTTCCTCTGTGGATCAATTCAAGAAAAGGGTAGACGAAATCTTGCACACTATTTGAGTGTGTAAAGACATTTAGGACCTCAGTCTGCGGAAATTTCTTTTCCTATAAAATAGTTAATATCTGGAACCAACTTCCCTCAGAGGTTGTTTCCAGTCAAAGTGTAAATCTGTTTAAAAATAGGCTAGACAAAGTACTGAACACACTCATAGTTTAAGATTAAAACCTCAGAAAACTCTGCAGGAGTTCGCTTGCTCGGTGTCTCTGTGAGCAAGCTAAATATAGAGCTATTTATATATTCTCCACTTTCCTGTAAAATTTCCTTGGCTACTTTTCCAGGGTCAAGGTATTTTCTTCAACCTTTTTCCGTACCTGCCTCTCTCTCTCTCTACTAGTTTCTTTTCTGTTCACTCGAGTTTGTTACCAAGTGAAAGCTCTTTTAGCTTAAGTTCTCACCTTAAGGTAGAACTTTCCACGCCAAATTTCTCATTTGGTGCAACTTTCTTCTCAAAAAGCATCTTAAAGTTTCCGTATTTATTTTTCTCGATTTATTTGTGGGTTCTTTCCTATTCCTTTACTTTTATGTTTGTATACTTTAAAGAAGGGATAAGAAAATGTATATACGTATATAATCTTAAATAAAAACAAGGTGATCCATAAAGTTTGCGCTATTTCATCTGAAAATATTTATGTAGCATTTAATCCCTACTCTTTATAAAAGTTACGCTAGTAATACTTAGGGTACTGGGGTACACCACTACCCCGGGTAGGATTTAAGGGTTAAGAGTCAACGTTTCGGACGAATTTTATACCCATTCTATAAACTGGCTTACAATTCTTAGTAGAAATAGATAACAAAAAAGCATATAAAATAGCGTAAATTTAAAATTAACAAAATGGTAATTTCTAATTTGTTTTATGTACAGTATATATATATATATATACACACACACACAGTGGCTTTTGAAATTACTTGGACCAACCCAGCTTTTTCTATTTTTTTGATAAATCCCAGAGAAGGTAGCAATTCTTGATAATAATCATGCTTCTGAGACTATGTGTGTGTAGACATATCGCAAAAAGGCAAATATCCATAAACGGTTTATCTCAATCCTTTGAATCCTTTGAAAAACCTTTCTAAATCTCATTCCACGTCAAATATGTATAGGTGGTCCAAGTAATTTATAAGCCTATATATATATATTATATATATATATATATATATATATGAAAAGAAGGATCAACACAACGGCAAACATTTTCATTTATTTGTACATCAGACGTTTCGACAAATCTTTTGTCATCATCAGTGAGTTAAGTCTTAAAACCTTAAAACAAAATTGAAAAGTGAAAGTTACATCAATACAATATTAAGACCATTAAAATTAAAACCTTAAAGCAAAATGAAAATTGCATCAATACAAAATTAAAACATTTAAATTTCATCACTATAAAAACTAAAATTAAATAAATTTCATCACTATAAAAACTAAAATTAAATTACCTCAATAGGTAAATACACAATGTTTACATCCACCTCCATACTTGGCAAAGTCTAAGTGAACACTGGGTGGTCAGAGGATTAGGAAGGGTATATCTGTGAAACACGGTTGGTTGTCAAAAGAGTCGTAATTTGTAGGATGAGCTATTATTATTAAGGGAGGGTTTGTTTCTATAGATGTACAAAGATTCTAAAATTCGGAGTTCTGTAAGGTTATTGGATCTAGTTAAAATTTCAAACTGAGTTTTGTGAAGGGGATGGTCGTTTTCATCACTGTGGTTTCTAATTGCGGATTTGGAAACCAAATTTATTTATTTATATATATATATATATGAAAAATTATTTCACGAAAGTGACACGTGAAAAGTATTTATGATGAATAAAACCACGAAGGAAAAAGAAACACAAACGGGTGCTCAAGCGCTTTTGTCTAATGACATCCTCAGGAACACTGGAGTGAAAGGACAGATCAAGGCAATATATAGGTTACAAAAATAAACTATATTGCCTTGATCTGTCCTTTCACTCCAGTGTTCCTGAGGATGTCATTAGATGAAAGCGCTTGAGCACCCGTTTGTGTTTCTTTTTTCCTTCGTGGTTTTATTCATCATATATATATATATATATATATATATATATATATATATATATATAATATATATACATACTAATACATTTTTTATTTCTTTTATATGTTATTTGAAATTAGAAAAAATATTTACAAAGTAAATATTAGAAAATACTATTTTGTTTACTTTTAAAACTTCACATTTTATATACAAATATGTGATTGTGTGTGTGTGTGTGTGTGTGTGTGTGTGTGTGATTCTGTTATATTTTAATATAAATTAATTTACATTACGTAACTTAAGCAAGTTAAAATCTTACCTTGTTTTTCTTCGTAGTGATGAGTTAAATACTATGACACAACGAGCACAATGATAAATAGTTATTTATTACTCGTACAAAATACACAAATTTTTAAAAAATTTTGAAGTACAGGTGTTTCAGGTCGACCCTATAAGAAGCGACGAAGTATAATATATTGTTTTATTGTTATTTGTGTTTACGTACGATACTGTACAAGATAAGTCCTACATTTTCATGTCATTAGTTACAAAATTACTATGTCACATACCAAATACCAAATACAAACTATGAATTCCGCTAATTTCCATATTTCTAGGGTCGACCTGAAACATCTTGTATATTAATTATATTAAAATCACAATATATACAGTATATATGTATATATATTATAGAAAATACAAATAAGCCAAGCTTATTTATTCATTGTTGTCAACGCATATAATACTTTGGAAAATTAACTTAATAAAATGTGATCAGACCTCTAACCTCACCTTCCCGCCCCCAAATTATAGGTTTTTACAAGTTCTATCTCAGATAGCAGTTGCGTCTGTTACGATAGTTTGGATAGGCCTATATGAAATATCGACATCAGGCCAACGGATGCTAAGCCGCAGTCTGGGACGCTTTCGCATCGAGAAGAGGTTTGTATACAATGTAGTTTAGGGGCCTTACCTGAAATCCGTCGTAGGTCCATGACCCGAACTTCATAATGCAAGTTTGTTCGTCGAACGGAAAATACTCGACGTCGATTTCGCAGGAAGATTTGTAGATGGCAGGAGGCTTCCACTCGACAAGGCCGTTGAACTGCAAGGTGGCCTTCGTGGACAGGGTCACCTCAAAGTTTCCATCGGCACTAAGTACGGGTAAGGCCACGGGTGAAGGAGTGCAGCGTAGGGCAGGTGGTAAACGGTGGTTGGGATGCAGTAAGAATGGAATAATAGGCAAAGTGACAGTGAGGGTAGCGGGGCATCAGAGACAGGTATGCGCGTAGTAAAAAGTATCGAAAATAGTATGAAGTAGTATCAACAGAGAAAAGGAAAATAACAGCGAAAACGTCATTTTGTATTGGAAGAAGAAACAGGGAAATTAGAAAGTAAAGTTGCCGCGAGAGGGCGCAGTATGGAATGAACGTATATGCAAGAGGAAGAGGACGTTTCGCAGAGAGAGAGAGAGAGAGTGTGTGTGTGTGTAATGGTAAATCATAACAATAAATATACATAACATAAAAAGAAGTATTAAAATAAATAGGTAATTATTAAAGAAATAACATTTTATCATAATTAAACAAAAATAATTAACATACATTTTAAAGTTAAAAATGAAATAACAAAAAATTAAATAAATAATAAATAATAAATAATAAATAATAAATATATATATATATATATATATATATATATATATATATATATATAAAAGGAAAACCAACCACACGATACAAATAGAAAAAAAGTGTCAAATAATAATAATAATAATTTTAATAATTGAGAAAATGGAATTTAAGGAAGGATTTGAAATGGGGGTTAAAATGGGGGTAAAGAGAAAGAAAAAGTATTTTAGAATGCAGCATTAAAGCACATTTTATAAAAAATGCATTCTAAAACTATTTAAACTTGCACACACACACACACACCACACACACACACACACACTATATATATATATTATATATGTTGCCGGCAAACTCCGACGAGACGGTAAACCGCAGTTTGCCTAGGCATTCCGCGGATTCCCGTCGATATTTGGCAAAGACCGAAATATTCTTTTATTTTGCACTTTGTCTAAATCTTAAGAGGCAATCTGAGGAATGCCTGCATAGGATTAGTCAAGTCCAAAGTAAAGTGTTATTTCTGACTTTGCCTGGCATTCAGGCAATCTGCGAAGTGCCTAATAAACGGGTTTCAACTTTTTATTTCGTACTTTGTCTAAATCTTAACAGGCAATCTGAGGATGATCAAAGAACTAACGCACACCATTTTTTAAAAAAATTTGAAAAATTTGTTCAAAATTTTTTCTAAAAAAACAAAAAAAAACAGGCATACAGTTGACCTTACCGGGTAACAATGATAACAATGATAACAATGATAAACGGAGCAAAATTAACTTTAAGAAATTTTTTTTTCTTCTTAATTTATTGTTAATTGAATGTTAATTTTACTTTCAAGTAAGTTAAATTACGTTATATCAAAATTTACTTTCTTTTACGAAAGCACAAATGTTGATACGATCTTGAATTTTCTTTTTACTTTAAAAGAAATAAAGTACTTTCGAAAAAAAGGACGAATTAATTTTTTTTTTTTTTTTTTTGACGGGGAGGGGCGTAGGAGGAGGGGAAAAGGGGTCTCTTTTTTTAGAGATCTGTTTGAACGTTGTTTTTTTTTTAACTGATATAAAGGACTGTAGGTTTAATTTATAGTTATTAGTGGTGCACCGATTAATCGGTATCGGCACCTGGCATGCCGATATTAGGAAAATACCTTGCATTGCCGATTAATCGGCATGCAAGGTGCCGATACCGATTAATCGGTATATTATTTATGCGTTCAACGAATTTGTTTTATCACGTACAATTCAGAAGTATATTGTAAATGTTATAATTAATCACGAGGGCCACAAACTGGCACAGCGCTCAGGCAAATTTATGATGCCTATTGCTGTAACTCTTGTATTATTATTATTATTATTACCAGTGTCATTTGGATTCGAACCTCCGACCTCAGTGTCTTTAGTCTTTATTTGTGTCTTTACTCCTCTTCCTTTACCTTTACAGGGAAATGGTGTTACCCACTGGACTCTCAGCACTCCCCTAAATGACCTATATAACTGAGCAAAAAACACATTGGTAGCGGGGATCGCTAAATTTTCTTTGGAGAAAGGGTAACTCATTTATTTTATTATTTCTTTATCTCTTTTTCTGTCCGAGTTGGTTTAAATAAATGTATTCTCACGTTATGTGGGTGACATTTATAATTTTTTGCGAGTCTGTTTCCTTGATAGAATCTAATTTGAACGAATTTTATACACCAAAGCGCCGAGTTTTATCTTATCCAAAGTTCCGAATTGTAATAAAGTCTTATATATATTAAATACGTTTTGTTGAAATATATTAAATACGTTTTGTTGAAATAAATTGTTTAAAAAGAACGAACGATTCGAGTTTAATTTCGTTTCGACAAAATTTAAAATCAAAATAAAAAAAAGAGCTGAGAATTTGAAGTCGAGTACCTTGATTGTTGATTGTTTCTCAGTGTTTCTCAGACGGTGGGTCGCGACCCCTCACCCCCCACCCCCCCGGGTCGTAGTTCGTTTACCCCCTATAGTAGTGATTTGTGCTAAAAAACAAAAAAAAATCCGCTTCGATGTGAATTTGTTTGTTAGATTGACACGGGGGTCGTAGGGAGAATCCGGCTGAGAAAACTGTTCTATACTTTGTTGGGTTTGTGAAATATGAGTTTATTAATATATAAAATATAGTATAATTTTTAACTTTACATAAATGAAAAACATAAGTAGGTATGATATGAATTCCAAGTAACCCTCAGGTAAATCCCTGAAAAGTATACGTGACTTCCTTCACGTAAACATCCGGACAGATCTCAACTTATTCTTACTGGAACACGTGACATTTTTTTTATTTAACTAATGGGGTGTGAGAATACCAATCACGTGATGTCACACCAGGAGTTCATCCGATCATGTATTCGTAAATAGTCGAAGTGTTCAAACAGTAGTTGAAATAAATATTAAAATAATTTAATATTGTTCAATAGGTCACATAAGTTAGTTAACTAACATAAAACAGTTAGAAATTTTGTAAAACTCGTGAAATAATGTATTTAACTCTTTACTGCATAAACGGACGAATTTGTAACCTGTCAAATACACGCATTCATAACTTAACCATACAAAAAATTCATACGCTAAAGGGTTAAAGTTGTTTGTAAGTTTCAGGAGTGCGAGAAAGAAATCCCCCAAAAAAATTCTGGCGAGAGGAGCAATCACAAATGAGAAACCACGAATGAAACGAAACAAGAGAGCGCAGAAGAAGACCGGAACATAGTCGAGAATAGTTTGTCACAGAGAGAGGGTTGCGCAGAGTCCATCAGAAGATCGTATTTGGCTACTTGCCCTACCTTGTCATTTTTATTTTAACATCTCAACTCGGGGTTGTGGGAAGTGGGGGCCTACTTTCAATATGACCTCTGGCCAGTAAATTCAATTTCATTTTTCCCTAGGGCTTACGAAACGCAATTCTCTTCAAGCCCTAGGCCTTACTCCCGTTTGGCTAAGCCTACTCCACATTCCGGATTAAGACCTACTTTCCCGTTCTGTTATTATATAACGTAAATCTAAATAACTTAACACGTGAATGAGTTTAAGATTAAAAGTTAAAACTTTGTTGTTTTATAACAAACCGTGAAAGTTATATTTGTCTTAAAAATTCGTGATAGAAACGCTCAATAAGTGGAAAATGTTGAATAGTTAAAATAGGTTTACTTAGATGGAGTGAGTAATCATACGACGAAAAACATAAGAGTTATAATTAATTGTCTGCGTTACGATCTGTGAAGTTAAACAATTATTTGTGAACTTTGTCTGGGTGGCAACTTTTTGCCTGTGGGTAACATTTCAGATTTGTGAAAAACGTCATACACCTGTTTTAATACCCATCGTTATGATGTTCAGGTTTGTTCATGATGACGCTCACTTTTCATATTACATTGCCACCCATCCACGAACGGAACAGCCACCACAGATCCAGCAACATTTGGGGTCACCGGGGCAAGGGACGTCAGCCCCCGGAGAAACCCGCACTCAACAACCGTTTGCCAAGCTGTTTCGAACAGGTTTCAGACAAAACTTTAATACTGCAAACTCAACGTGAATACAGAATTGTACGGGAGCTCATATATTCGCCCAAAAGTTTTAATTGATTCCGACTTTTTTAATTTTAAGAATAATTGGCCATCGCGTTAAAATACTTTAAACACGCATTTTATCCGATGAGCTCTTTTGCTTTTAAGTTCCTTCTACGTAGCTAATTAATGGTGCTTCAGGAAAAGCTGTATAATTGGGCTACCTAATTGCATTATTTTTTTTCCTAAATGATATAGATATATATTTATAGAGTCTTATGACTTTCATTCAATTTAAGGACGATATATATATATATAATATATATATATATATAATATATATATATATATATATTTCAACTGCAAACAACACAGTCTAATTAACGTAAAGAACGACGCTTGTATAGAAGACCGTTCCGCGCAAGATGAGGAGGGAGAACGAACAAATTAAAAAAACGAGGCCCATGGTGTAGTGGTTATCATATCTGACCGGCAATCGGAAGATCCCGGGTTCGATTCCCGGGTGGTTACCTCATTTTTTCATTTGTTCGTTCTCCCTCCTCATCTTGCGGGGAACGTTCTTCTATAAAAGCGTCGTTCTTTACGTTGATATATATATATATATATATATATATATAAACGCTCTAATAACCTAACCTAACCTAATCTAATTTAACCCATTGTTGGTGAAATGTCGTGCGCTCAGTTTTATTAAGATTTGAAAATAAAAAATTTGGAGTTATTTCTTTGTATGTACTAATTGCAATGTCCACCCGACGTTAACTTACAGCAGCTGTTACTTTTCATAAAGGCAAAACAGCTGTAAATCTTAATTACTTTTTTGTACTTTTCCTTATTTATTTTCAAAGTTCATTTAGAAACAATATTATTGGTTCTTGGTCATATTTTCACAGAAATACCTTTTGGGAGAAATATGTATTAAATTTTTAATTTAAATTCAAATTTTGTTTTTATAATTCTATAATTTTTTTAACTTTCAACTCTATAATCTCACTGTAGATGTTATACAGTATAATATCACCTTACGTATGACTGCTTTACTACAACCCCTTTTTGTTTTATTTTATTCTTGCATATACTGTTGTATATGTGTATGTTACATCTGTATATGTATGTGTATATGGGCTTTATATATTTTTCTTCTGTCATTATTGCTATTACCGTATTACCCTAATCTTCACATCACGATCAATACTTTAGATACTTTCAGTACCATAATTGAAATTAATGAATCTGTGAACGTAGTCAACCTTGACTATATCTCAGTAGCAGGGGCGGCTCGTCGGTAGGCACTGCGGAACTGCAGCACCCCCCATGATCTTATGATCTTTATATTTAAATATTTAAAATAGCCTCTCTGATTGTTTTTTTTCAATGAACTTTGAGTTTTTAAATCAGATTATATCCTTTTTTCCTTAAACTATTTCAATGCCGAACGAATGAATCACGAAAGTAGCTTCAGCCTTCCCGTGGAACTGCGTACTTAACAGTTCCAGATTTTGTTCGAAACGCTTGAAACCTCGGTGGCGGACGTACGAAGAGCGAGTCAGAATCGCGGGTTTAAGAGGATCCAAAGCACTGTGGACAGAGCAGTGCCGATTTGTTTGTTTGACGTGGTAGTTGTGTTGCTGTATCGTTTGCTAATTCGAAATTTAATTTCCGAATTGCATTTATCAATGATTCGTTATCATTTATTTTTTGTCGTGAGATTGAAGTTAATTATATAATAATTGGATTATTTACAATATATAGCTTTCATTTCTTAGGATATTTTTTCGCTCAGAATAAAAACAGAAGAATGGAATTTGTTTATAAATAAAATTTTTGGCAAATTCGAAATTACCCGTTAAGCGTAAGTACCCTATAATTGATTTTATGATACTATTTTACTTATTTTTATGACTGAGTAGTGAGTAGTTATCTATTTATCTATTCGACTTTCTCTCTCTCTCATATATTATATATATATATATATATATATTATATATATATATATATATAATCGACACAATTGTTCGCAATTTCTGAGGCAGCACCCCCATAACTGAAAGTCACGAGCCGCCACTGCTCAGTAGACAACTTTTGGATTACCTGAAGTTCAGGGCCCCCCAGCCTTCTTTAGTTAGCCTTATAAGGCTAACTAACGAAAATCACGACCTAACCTAACTAATCGTTAGGTCAACTGTACGCCCTCGACGACTGGTTAGGTTAGGGTCATGATATTTTCGTTAGTTAGCCTTATAAAGCTAACTAAAGGAGGCTGGGGGGGGGGCCCTGATCTTCGGGTCATCCTAACTTTTTAAATAAGAAGTAGAACAATGGCAACCTGTCTTTCCTAAACTTAAGCATTCGCAGTCTCCCAAACTACCACGTTGACGAATTGTCAACTTACCTAAAATTATTGCAAAATTCTTTTCTTTAAATAATACCTTTTTTAACATTCCAGGGTACACAAGCTACTATGTATGTAGGACTAACAATATGTATATTTGTAAGTATATTTGTACAGGGTGTTCGAAAAGTCCCGTCACCCCCTACAAAATGTACATATCGTAATACCAATTTTATTTTTGTGTGATTAATTGAATTTATGTGTGATTCATTGACATTTTTTTCCTTTTCCAGGTATTAGAGTTGTGTCAACAATGGTAGACCAGTCCACTTACACTCTGGAGGAAAGGATAGTGATGAGCACATGGGCTAATGAAAGGTCACATACTGGCAAAACGATGCATGATATCCAGAATGATTTCAACACAAGATTCAATAAAGTTGCACCACCAAACAAGACGGTATTACGGTGGGAGAAAAAGCTGTTTGAAACTGGCTCCATTAAGGACAGACCACGGTCGGGAAGACCAACAACGCGAGCAGAACAATGTGAAGGTGTGATTGCATCGGTGGCTCGTTCACCGAAAAAAATCACTTCGGAAACGATCGCAAGAACTTGCACTCCACATGTCCACAATGAGAGAGCACATGACAAAAGATCTCGGCATGAAACCATACCGCCCGTCATTTGTTAATGAATTAAGCGATACAGACATACAGAAACGATATGAAGCCTGTGAACGGTTTTTGACCATTTTTCCTGTATTTATTGTAATTAAAGTAATTGTTGCTAAATACAATTAATCACAAATAAAATTGGTATTACTGTACAATATGTACATTTTGTAGGGGGTGACGGGACTTTTCGAACACCCTGTAGACTTAAACTAAAAGATTAAAAGTATCGAAGACCTGACACGCACAAACAATATCTCAGAAACACCCGCAATTGAAATGTTTATTCATAACAGCCAATATTCAATTTTAGGCATTTACCAACCACCAACTGGTAACGTACCAATTTTTATTACAAATATCGATAGAATTAACCTCCAATTATATTTGTAACAATTGTGTTATTGCAAACGATTTAAATACTGATCTCACCAAAGAAAATTCAAATAATAACGCAAGCTTCTTTTACAACATCATGACTGCGAGTGGTTTTAAATTAGCTATTACAAGGCCAACTAGACTTAACAGTGCCATTAAATATTCAACTTTGCCAGATTAGATCTGGGTGCGGTTCCAGCTTGACTGCATCTCCGGTATAATTATATTAAATATCACGGATCACTTGCCTACATACACTATGCTATTCACCCATTTCTCAGCAAAGGAAACGATAAAAGTTGACTATAGATCTTACGGCTATAATAACAAAGTAAAGTTCCTGAGAGAAATAATAGCTTTTTGACTGGACGAGAATATCCAAAAGTAACCATGACATTGGAACAAAATTTCAAGCATTCTCAAACACACTAATGGATATATTCAACATAAACTTCCCTTTAAAATCAAATGTAATATCTAAAACTAAATACATCAACCAATGGACCACCCCAGCACTCATTATGAGTATTAAACGCGAGCATACTCTTTTTAAATTATGGAAAACTGATATTATTACCGAACAGACATACAAGAATTACTGTAACAGACTTAATGCAGTCATTAAAAAACAAAAGCAGATCATTATTGTTCAAAAATTGATGAACAAAAATCCAATCCTAAAAGGCCGTGAAACACTGAAAGAATTAAGAAGGTTAAAACGAGTCCCTTGTCCTCCCTCACGCAAGGCGGAAATTCTTATGGTGACCTCTAAGACATGACCAATTTATTAAACAACTTCTTTGCAAATATCTGCTCAAATACTACAGCCTCGATCCCAATTACAGACATTCACTATCGACAATACATGCCACAACCAAATCCAAACTCATTTTTCTTTGATCTAATCCTACCATACGATATCTCTCTAGAAATAAAAAATCTAAAAAAATAAAGATTCTGACATCAATACAATCCCGGTAAAAATATACAAATTAGTATCCGAAGAAATTGCAGTACCATTCAGTAAGCTAATGAATGAATCAGTAATACTAGATTTATTCCCTGACAGTTTAAAGGAAGCCAGAGTGTACCCTGTATTTAAGTCGGGAAACCCAAACATACCATCCAATTATCGCCCTTTTCCTTATTGACAACTAAGTAAAGTACTTGAAACAAATCGCCTCCAGTAAACTTATTAAATTCTTAATTGATTTTTAACTAAAACACAATTTGGGTTTGGAGGTGGACATACAACGGAAGATGCCATAAACATGCTATTAGAAAATGTCTATCAAAACTTAAACAGCAAAAATACACTGCCTTGATCTTCCTCGACTTGTTAAGAGCAATTGATATACTTTCGCATAAAATCTTATTGAATAAACTTCACATATAAGAATAAGAGGAAATATCCTCGATTGGTTTAAATCATATCTGTCAAATTGTCATCAATACATCAGATTAAATGATAATATAGTTTATTGGATGTGTGCTAATAAACTCTTATTGAACCTAACAAAGTCATCTTATGTGATTATTACGCAAAACATATTAATACAAACTGTGAAATAAAAATTGTGGCTACTACTTGACTACAACTACTGCTACTCCTCTCGTAAGAGTGAATGAGGTTAAAGTACTTGCCATTAATTTACACGAAATACTGAATTTCAAAAGAAATGTAGAAAATATCAAATCCAAAATATCGAGATTTCTCTTCTTATTTCAACTAAAAATGACCTTTTCCTCCAAATGTACTCTTTACCTTATATTATTCCTTCATCCATCCACATTTATTACAGTGGCGCTTATAAGTATTCGTACAGAGACATATTTCAGTTATATTCGGCTTTATCTTTTGTATAGGGTGAGCGAAAAGTCCCTGTGCACCTGCAAGAAATGTAGTGAACCTGTACCTGCACTGTATTGGAAGTGGAAGGTGCACAGAGACTTTCCGCTCATCCGGTACTATGCATACGATAGTTACGAAAAGTTTACCGTTCGTTAAAGAAAATTTAACAAATAAAAAAAAATTATTTTAAATCCAAAATGTAAGAATTTGAAGAAAATAGAAAAAAGCTACAATACAAAATTATTTAATGCTTTGTGTGTCCATCTTTTGCTTGAATGACTTCACTGATTCGTTTTGGGTAATTTTCTACGAGGTTTCGATATCTCTCAGTAGGAATTTTAGCTCGATCGTCTAAAGAAAATTGTTGCAATTCATTTAGATTCAAAGGGTTTTCCTTGGGGGCACCTCTTTTTTCAAATTAAACCATAAATTCTTGATTAAATTAAGATCTGAGCTTTTATGTTTTGGGTCATTATCTTCTTACCCAATTACGAACCATTCGAAACTCTTCGAAATTTCCCGATATTTCTTCGATTTCGAGTTTCCATTGATGACAACAAGCTTTCCTAGATCAGAAACACTAAAACATCCCCAAAGAAGCAAACTACTACAACCATGTTTAACCATTAGGAAGGGTGTTGTTTTTCTCGAATGCAGTGTTTGATTTTCGTCAAACATACCGTTTGAATAATTCAATTTTGGTCTCGTCTGTTTACAGAACTTCCTTCCAGAATGCAACTCCATCATTTTGATGATCCTTGGCGCACTTCAAACAAGCTTCTTTGTGCGCTTTTCGTAGCAGAGGTTTCTTCGTGCAACTCTTCTACGTAAACCATTCTTTCGCAACGTACAACGTACATCGATCTTAGTCTAATGTTTGGCAAATACGACCTGTAGTCACTCGTGGATTTGCAGTAGCTATTCTTTCAATCCGTCTAGCTAAGTAGCTGTACGTTCTGAAACCTTACAAGGTGAGCCACACCTTTGTAGAGTTTTGATTGTCCCAAAGCCTTTCCATTTCTTTATAACTGCAGTAATCGTCGTAAATGGAATTTGAAGTTCTTGTCTTATGTTCCTATAACTCTTTCCACACTAGTGTGCAGCAATAACATATCTCTTAAAATCTGTAGATAGTTCTTTACCACGACTACCATTGTTTACTAATGGCTTGTACAGTCATCCGTCTTCCATGAAGATTCACAGCGAAAATTCTAGAATTCAGAATTACAACAGTCTCTAATCAATAAACAGCCAACTACTGCTAAAACTTTTAAATTCTTCAAGCCTAAAGTGGACACACAAAGTATTAAATCATTTTGTAAATAAATGTACAAAACGTTTACATTTTAACTTTTTCATTTTCCTCAAATTCTTTGATATTTTACATTACATATTAGAGTTAAAATAATTTTCTTACTTGTTAAATTTTTCCAAACGAATGGTAAACGTTTCAGAACTATCCTATGTATAGTACAAAAGATAAAGACGAATATAACTGATATATTTCCCTATACGAATACCTATGAGCGCCATTATACTGTATACTGCATTACAACATGGGGTAGCTCAAAGAACCATATAAAACATCCTTTGGAGGTAATTCATAAAAAATGTCTACGAACTCTCTCGAATAATGACAACGGACAGAATCACACTTCCCAAATGTTTAAAGAACTAAATATTTTAAAACTAAATGACTTATACAAATTCAATGTTGCTGTTAATATGTTCAAAGTTATCAATAAAAACCAACATACATCACCCATCCAAAGAACAATTCCCCTTCCCCCTTCCCCACCAAATACACCATCGTTATACCACCAGAATGCCCAGAGATTTTATATGCAAACTTTACTATACAATAGAAACTACAGGAAATGTACTCTTTCAAAGGAGCAGCTGTATGGAATATAATTCTCATGCATATCAGCAGTGGTGGGCACCGTTAACCAAAAAGTTAACTTCGATAACGATAACACTGGCCAACAAAATGAAACTTTTTTTCTCATCACAAACATGATCACACTTTTCTTAATGCATTTTTCGCGCTGATTCCGAATCTGGTTTTATTTTTTTCTATCACGTATAGTTATATAGATACACTGGTTTTGATATTTTTAAGTTTTTGATATTGCTATAAGAAAATTTATGGATGTATAGATCACACTTAGGAATGCTAAACAACAAATACATCATATACCTTATTCAATGTACTTATAAATAAAGAATATATACATTATTTTATTAAAAGCGCTGTGAGTGTGATTTCCTTTTGTAAATTTGGCCTGGATTGTCACGATACAGCATCCAACAATGGTCCGCCATCATGCTTTCATTCCAATATCCTTGGTAGCGCTTCTCCATCATCTGAATATCTTGATGGAAGCGCTCTCCTTGCTCGTCACTCACTGCACCAAGGTTTTCAGGAAAGAAATCTAAGTGGGAATGCAGGAAGTGAATTTTTAACGACATTCGACACTCCATTTCTTTGAAGGCATCAAGGAGGTCCTTGACTCCATCCTTATATGCAGGTGACTTGTTGCTTTCAAGAAAGTTTTTACATATCCATTTGAACGCCAGCCAAGCCTTCAATTCCAGCGGACTTAGGACTTTTTCAAATTCAGTGTCATTCAAAACCTCCCTTATTTGTGGCCCAACAAAAATTCCTTCATTCAATTTTGCTGCAGTAACCTTCGGAAATTTCCTTGAAAGGTATTGGAACCCTTCAGAATTGACTTTACCCATTGCTTTAACAAAATTCTTCATTAAACCAAGTTTAATGTGAAGAGGTGGCAGATAAATCTTTTGGGGATCCACTAAAGGGACAGACTGGACATTGCTTATCCCTGGGACATATGTATACCTAAGTGGCCAGTCACTTTTGGTGTAATGTTCTATAGTGGCGCGACTGTCCCACAGGCAAAGGAAACAACAAAATTTTGTGAATCCTGACTGCATACCCATAAGCATTCCTATAACTTACTTTTAGATCTCCACAAACATTCCATTGATGACTGTCGTATTTGATTGCCTTAAGTAGTATATCCATATTGTCATATGTCTCTTTTAGATGGATGGAATGGGCAATGGGGATGGATGGCATTATATTACCATTATGCAAAAGAACTGCTTTCAGGCTTCTCTGCGACGAATCAATAAAGAGGCGCCACTCAGATGCCACATACGTTTGAGATATGGCTGTAAATAGTCCATTGATGTCATGGCAATAACAGAGAGGACCGTCTACTGAAAAGAATGCTGTTAATTCAAAAGTCCGCTTTCGGTAGTAACTAATACGAACATTGTTCTCAAGTAAATTGTTCTCCTTTAGTCTTGAGGCGAGAAGCTCTGATTTCTCTTTAAACAGCGATAAGTCTCTAACAAGATCATTCAACTGTCCTTGGGTTAACTTTTTAGGCTCTAAATGTCTACCTTCAAAAGTGTACTCTGGTTCTGTAGATGGTCCGGAAACGCCAGTTGCACCTTCATCACTTTCCATGTCATCTATGATAGAATCTAGCCTATCACTTGGGGGAATTGGAATGGGCAATGTTTCATCATGTTTTACTGGTCTACGTGCTGAATCCAAGTTTGGATATACAATCTGGTGTTTGTTCTTGGCAGAAAACCCCATTAAGTTCACACTACAAAAATAAGTCTTCATGATGATCTCTCGGCTCCCTCCATATCATGGGTATGGAAAATGGCATTGAAGCTTTCTTTTTGTTAAGCCAATCACGTAATCCATTTGAACAGCCAGAACAGATTTGATGTGGCGCCCATGGTTTATCTTGGTCACCTAGATGGCAACCAAAGTATAGCTTGTATATTTTCTTAATGTCGGTTGTAATACTTCGTCGCTGTGTTTTAGTTGTCAACTGGCCGCATACGAAACAGAACTTGTCGGGGTCATTCTTACATTGTCGAGGCATGTTGACTGACCTGAGCAAACTATAAATTCAAAAAAAATGTACACCAACTTGACACAAGTTCTTGGACTGGACTGATCTTTTGACACACAAAGCACGGCGTTGTTGCCTGAATCACAATGCTGCTAGGCGTAAAAGCTCACACCTGAAATACATAAGATGTATAATTAAGATAATTGAAATAAATAAGATGAATAAACTAAAAAAACACAATAAAATAAACACAATCAAATGTTGAAATATTAGTATTTTGCCTATTTAAAATGGTTAAATCTGTGTAGTTATATATATGCCTTCATCTTGAAAACTGTACGTGCTAGAAAAAATCTGAATGCAGTTTTGGAATCAGCGTGAAAAATGCTATCCAGCCACCACAAAGTTTACTCTGATGAAAAATCTTTGTTGACCAGTGTAATCCGTTAACCCCAATTTTTAACTCCGATAACGATAATCCGATAATTTTACTACAAAGTTAACGGAAGTTAACGACAATCCGTTAACGATAACTATTTCTTTACTAACATTTAAAAAAATCAAGGAAAAAGCTTTAAAACCCATAGAAAATGTTTATTTATGCAAAATCCAACAATAAATAGGTATTTAACTATTTTTATCAAGTTTTGCAACTTTTTTGCTTAATAACTTTTTTTTTATTTTAATAAAAATGTACTGATTACATGTTTTGAAACCTTGCAACCACTAATCATTAACTAAATTTTAATTTACCAGAGAATTATTATGGCGGGAACTGAAAGGTAAAATTAAATTTTAGGCACATTTATTAAAGACTATGACACAATGTGCTGGTTGCCCTTCAGAAAGACCAACTTCTCAAAGTTAGGCCCAACTGCCAGTCTTGACCTCTTGGGCCTCAGGATGTCCTTGCCGAGAGAGAAGAGCCGTTCCACTGCGGCAGAGGACGGAATTGGCAGACTGAAGTTATGGCGGTTTGAATTCATTCGCGGAGCGGTGATCTTCCGTGAATGACTCCTCGCAGTTAACGTGTTAACGGACTTTAACAGACTAAATATCGAGTTATCGGAAGTTAACTGGTCCGATAACGATAAATGGAAATTAACTTCCGTTAATAGTCCGTTAAAAAAAGTTAACTTCGTTAATTAACTGTTATCGGATTAACGCTTTAGTGCCCAACACTGCATATCAGGCAGGCTTCATCACTAAATGTATTTCGCAAATCAATAAAAAAGCACTTCATTAGTCCCCTACTGATGTATAAGTTCACCCCTGCCATTTTTACCAGAGTAACAAAGTTCCCATTTTATAATCAACTATTTAAAATATGTTAATTTCATTAACTACTTTTAATTTCGTCATTTATTCTTTTTTATGTTTTTTTGTTAAGCTTCATTTATTTTCTACTAAATATACAATAAATCATTTAATTTAAAATTATGTAACATTTTGTAAACTTTATATTGTATGTATTATTATTATTATTATTATTATTATCACTATTACTATCACTTACCACTTTCATTTTTTTTTATGTAATAAATAAACTAAATTCCATTAATTTTGCTTAAAAAGCCTCCATGCTTTCAACAGCATATTCAGATAAAAGTACTGTCAATATATTAAAGTCATATCAAATATCTAAACATTGTAAAACTCTGTCATTTTTTATTATTTTCTGAATAAAGATTTTTGAATTTTGATTGTATGTCTATAAAATTCCAAATTCATTAATTATTAAACTTTAATTTAAAAATTAATCTAAGCGCGAATTTTTATGAAGAGACGAACGGCACTGAGTGGTAAAAATGGTTCCGTTTGCTACGCACGCTATACACGCGAAACCCAAAATGGCTCTATTAAATTTTGCGAGTTTTGGTTAACGTTCTTGTGAATGGACAGTTTTGAAACTCGAATAAAGACAAGTATTTTAAAACTCGCTAAATATTTTGGGATGCTAAGTTAACGTCATAAGCTTTTAGTAACATTTTCATAAGCGCTTATGAGGTTTGCTCTGTCTCATTTCTTGCTGGCATCGGCTGATTTCATTCAGTTTAAGTTGGCCCTATAACGAATATATATATATATATATATATATATATATATGTAAAGGAGACCCAAAACTGGCGACATTTATTTTTCTATTCTCAATTAATTCACTGGTCGACAAAATCGAACTTTTTATTTGTCACATGAACAGAAATGGGTGGATCTTATAAGTTTTTTACCGCTGAGTTCAAAAATGGCCTCAAAATTTTTCTATCACCACCAATATTGAGTGAATCGAAAATGAAATTTGGACTAATTTATAGGCGTAATAGCAATATCAAAGTAGAAAATGCATATTGAATTCACCTAAAATGTGGCTACTGATGATTTACGCTTGTATTTCGCCTCTGGGCCATCCCTTGACAATGTCCAGCAGTAGTCATCCAACATGCTGGGGCTCCACTTGCCCTGGTATCGCTTCTCCATCGTGGATATTTGTTAATGAAAGCGTTCCCCATGCTCATCACTAACATCGCCTAAGTTTGTTGGGAAGAAGTCGAGATGTGAGTCAAGAAAATGAATTTTCAACGATATGTTGCACCCCACGTCTTTGTAGGCCTTGAGAAGTTCTTCAACAAGTGACTTGATTTTCGGCCTTGAAGTTTCCGAGGAAATTTGTGTTCACTACTTTAAATGCTCTCCAAGCTGCTCCTTCAACTTCACTTAGAGTTTCATCAAACGCGCTGTCTCTCATGATTTCTCTAATTTGCGGACCACAAATATCCCTTCTTTGATTTGACCTCGCTGATCCTCGGAAATTTCTGTTTCAAGTAGAGACCCCCCCCCCCTGCCATTTTGATCCATAGCCTTAACAAAATTTTCCATTAAACCAAGTTTAATATGTTGTGGTGGCAAATAACTTTTTTGGATTAAGAAGAGGTGAAATTGTGAGATTTTTATGCCCTGGAATCAACGCTTGTCGAAGCGGCCATTGTTTCTTTGAGTAATGGCTTTCCCGTGCTCTGCTGTCCCATTCACAGAGGAAACAACAGAATTTCGTATAACCCAGTTGTAAACCAAGAAGAAGTGCAATCACTTTCAAGTCTCCACAGATATGCCAAGAGTATTTATCATATTGGATATGTTTCACAAGCAGGTGCATATTGTCGTATGATTCCTTCATATGTATGGCATGTGCTAATGGAACTGAAGGGTACTTATTTCCATTATGGAGTAATACAGTTTTTAAACTCAGCTTCGAGGAATCAATAAATAGGCGCCATTCGTTTGGATCATGTTGTTGGCCAAGGGTTTTCATGAGAGGGTAGAAAGTTTCTTTGATGCTTGCGATAAAAAGATATCTTAGTGCCTTTTTCTGAAGATTCCAACCTTTCAACCTGGAAGCCGAAAGTTCGGATTGATCTTTTGACAATTTCAGATCACAGACAAGCTCGCTCAGGTCTGCTTGAGATATTAAGTGAGGCTCTGTCGATGAACAAGATGGTTCAAACATTGGATCAACATCGTCCGTCAGTAAACTATGTTCGGCTTCGTCATTACCATTGTACATCTTTCATTTTCATCATCTAAACTCCACGTTTCCGGTGGCCTTGGTACTGGCAAATGTTTATTATGTAAAACAGGCCTTATGGCTGATGGCAAATTTGGGTATTGTACCATATGTTTCGATTCCGCAGTAATGCCTAGTATATTTGTTAAGCAGAAATAACAATCCGTTAAATGGTCTTTCGGCTTCTCCATATCATCGGAACAGCAAACGGCATTTAACGAGACCCATTTAGCCAGCCTGTCAGAAGTCTTAAACACGTAATACAGCATATATGAGGTGCCCACGTCTTGTTCTGATCCCCTACCTTGCAACCAAAATAAAGTTCGTATGCTTTTTGACGAGATGGGTGAAATTTCGCCTTTGAAATTTAAGTGTTAACTCTCTGCACACATAACAGAAACAGTTTGGATGGTTGACACACTCACGTGGCATTCTGTCATGAAACAATACGAACGCACTGACACAAAAAATCACGAATAAAATGCACGATGTTCACTGAGTGAAATCAAATGAGTAACTGACAAATGAAAGTCAACAGTGACGTGTAGCAACTTATAAGCAGAGGAAGAGGAAGGGCAGACCCGCCCCCTTCCTATTCTCACTCAAATCCTAAGTAATGTAAATTCGTGTGTCACTCTAAAACTGCGGGTGATAGAAAAATTCTGCTTTCATTTTCGTAATCAACGTAAAAAATTACACATAGTTCAAGTAAAAATATCTCTGTGACAAAAACTTTGTTGACCAGTGAATTATTAAGAAATGTTTAGGGACATCTTCTCGTCATAATCTGTTTTACTAATAATTATATAATTTTACTTATTTTTACACTTATTAATTAATTCGACCTCTAAATCTTGAGATGTATTATTAATTAATTATATAAATATTTTTTTAATTAGCTTACTATTTAAGACTATAAGAAACTGTATATTAAATGTTAATAACATATTTTTTATTATTATTTTAATGTTTTGTAAATTAAAATTCAGTTTGTCAAGTCAAGTTTTATTAAAAATTAATTTTTGGAGTTTTATTTTTATTAAAAATTAAAAATTAAAAATAATAATTTAGATATTGATAATTTATAAGATGAGGATAACCATTGAGTAATGGAGTTTTTTATTATACAGGGTGAGCAAGCAGTGTAGTGAACCTGTACCTGCACTGTGTCGGAAGTGGACAGGTGCACAGCCAGCACAGGGACTTTTCGCTCACGCTGTATTTAATGATTCTAGTACACGAAAGTCTGTGATATAGTTTTATTGTTTAATTTGGCCAAGATTACGACTTCTCATTGATTTGTCGTGGACAGGTGCACAGGGACTTTTCGCTCACCCTTTATTTAATGATTCTAATACGCGAAAGTCTGTGATATAGTTTTATTGTTTAATTTGACCAAGATTACGACTTCTCTGATTTGTCATTCAAGTGACAAGTTGTAGGTTATTTTAAGTTAGGTTACGCTAAGTTAGATTACTCTAAGAAACTTAGGTTGTTACTTTATTGGAGTGTCGTTTCTTTGGTCTTGTCAATTCGATAGGTATGCGTCCAATTTGCCAATTACATCATATTTGATAATGGTTTGTTGTTCGTAAAACAGTGATTTCTGATAGATGATTTGGTAGATTTGGTTGGTTGATGATTCGTTCGAAATGAATTTCGAAATATTTTTATGCTTATCGACTCGAATTTTGTGTTGGCGAGATGAGCTGCCTACATAAGCAGCTGAGCGACAGCTATATAATCATACATTTCAGTAAACAGACAATCGACGATCTTAAGGCTTTCGAAAATTGTTCCTTGTAGTTAAATAAACGGTTTGTGTACTGTTATTTGTAAAGACGAATTAGAAGTTTATTTGATGGTAATGTCATTTCAGAAATAGGCTGAATTATTTTTAATTTTATGCTTAAATAGTCGCAATGAGGGAATTCAACTATTGTGTGTCCGAAAAATGACGTACGCCGTTCGTCATTATAGACTAGAGCCCGTGGCTGAATGGGTTACACCATTTCCATGTTAGCGAAGTGAGGACATTCAAATGGGGGAGGGAGGGGGCTCGAATCCCAAATGATGCGGGTAATATAATCCGGAATTTAGCACAATAGGTCGCATTAGTTGGCCCGAATGCTGTGCCAGTTTCTTACATATGATCTTTTATAACAGTAGATACAGTTTAGGAAAAAAGTTCGCCTAGAACTAGGGTCGGGTACCCGCGGCTCCGGACCTGCATGTAGCTATGGAGACCCATTTTTGTGGCCCTTATATTATTATAAATATATATCAACAAATACTTCGCTAATAATAAAATTAAGAAAAAGTATGAAATTAAACAAGCATGTATAAATACAGTATGTTTGTTTCAAATATTAATGTTAGTACTAATTTAATATCATCGTTATTATTAATATTTTTATTATCATCATTACTAATACAAGATAGACAAGTTCCTTACATTAATGTATGCAGTTATCGATAGCCAATGTAAGTGTGTGTATCGTATAGTATTATTATAAAACCATATAAGACAGTATACGAATATACCTGCTGATCATTATTCCTAGTAATTTTTTATGTAATCTAATGTAGCTCTCCAGCTGTTATAAAAGGTTCCCGACCACTGTTCTAGAGACATAAACTTTCTAAAAAGCATACAAAAATTACTAATTGGTAAAGACTAGGTTTTGTTTATGAAGTTTTATTACAGTGTTACCAAAACGAATAAAATATTCAAAGAAAAGTGGGATGTTACCAATATGTAATTTATTATATTTTTTTACGAAACGTTTCTAGACGAATTTTTTTCTGAAACTGTACATCGAGAGTCGGTTGGTATTTCGAATTTTAAACATTTATTTACTGTTTTTGGGATGAATAATTTTGGAAAACAGTTTTTTTATAAAAAAAAAAAAAAATTCGTTTGTTGTGAAACGAATTACGAGCGTATTTTGTGTGTTCAATTCAGAAATGTTTTAATATTATGAGTATTATGAGTATTATCTATTTACAGATTAGAGTATTATGAGTATTATCAATTTATAGATAGAAGCTCTGTGATTATAACTAGTTTTGTATCTAAGCCTATATATGTGGGTCTTCTATACACTGATCTTTGAATTTTATTATCTTATTATGAAATATGGATATGCAACAATGTTCAGCTTCGCTAGTTATATATTTTTTTTATTTTGATGTTGACTAGCGAGGTAGTTGAAGAAATTGGTTGGTTGTTCTATCTATCTCGTGGAACAGGGACGAACGTTGGGTGTTTCATTTTCAAAATGTTTGTTGTGATCATAAATGATAATTAACTTTCTCTCTTATTTTTTTAAAAGACTTTATACTCCCCACAATGTATTTCATTTTTCAGAATTGCGTTTCTGCATTATTTGGTACCCTCTTATTCTCGACTCCCCCCCCCCCCCCCTAACCCCCACAAACAAAAGAAAAATGAAAGAAAATTGCTTTGTCACTTATTTGAAAGGTAATTTTTGTTGACAATAAAAAATAAAAAAATATAAAAAGTTACGCTCTTCGCTGAAGAAAAAATGTATTTTTGAAGAAAAAATGTATTTTTGAAGATAATGTAATGTACCTCATTTTCAACCAAAATTACCTCTCGCAAAAAAAATTTTGGGATATTTTTCAAATTTCAAATTTTTTTTTTTTTTTTATATATTTTTTCGTAATAAATTATTTTGAATTTCAAATCTGTATCTTGGCTAATTCCTGTATGTCCGGAAAATAAACAAAAATGCTGCTGAAGAACGACGCTTGTGTAGAAGAGCGTTCCGCACAAGATGAGGAGGGAGAACGAACAAATGAAAAATGAGGTACCACCGGGAAATCGAACCCGGGATCATCCGATTGCCGGTCAGATATGCTATCCACTACACCATGGACCTCGATCAATCAGAAGTCGTATACAAGGTGAAGCATAAGTCGCTTTACCGAGAATAATGAAATCACCTCGTGAAGAATAGTATTTATTATTTATTACAGAAATTGTTCAAAGTGTCCTCCATCATGTTCAATACACACGTTGCTTCTTCGAACAACTGAATAACAAATAGCGCGGCACAGTTCTTGGTTATTATTCAACGTCTCGAACTCTTGGCGTATCAAAGTCTTCATGTGATCGAAGTCCCGAAATTTCTGGACGTAGACTCTATCTTTCATTATAACCCCCCCCCCCCCCCCCCATTGAATAATCACATAGGGTTATGTCCGGTGACCGAGGAGTTCATTTGACTATCCCACGACGTCCTATCCATTTTTAAAAAAATGATCGTTTAAGAATGCACGAACATTTCTTCCGAAATGTGGTGGAGCACCATCACACAAAATCAATGCTGCCAAGTCAGTGTTGCCATATCAGTGTTGCCGAATCAGTGCAGCCAAATATAAAAATAATTTTTCTCGGTATATTACACTGGGCAACACGTATTTTATTGAATGATATCTGACACTTGATTCTAGGTAATTTGGGTGCGCTGAATACGAATTTCAACTCGGTTTGGCTCTATCAGGTCCTGATTCTTGTCGACAGCCTATGTGCCATTTTCCAGATTTTTCAAATTAGGACTAAAAAATTAAGTCATGTGTTAAATTTTTTTTTCAAGTTTCATGAATACAAGCAGTTCAAACTACAGTAAAATTACATTATAACGATAGAAATTACTTAAAATAAAAAACAAACAGATATGAAGCTTTCATGTGGCAAAAATTTTCTTTTGTAAGACTTTCTAGCGTATTTGCTTGTTGATGGCAGGTCTCTTTTCAAGCACCAGCAGTAATCAGCCATCATGTGGGAATCCCAGCGGCCTTGGTACCGTTCCTCCATAATTTTGATATCTTGGTGGAATCTCTCCCCTTGTTCGTCACTTACATCACCTAAATTACTTGGAAATTGGTCAAGATGGCTATTCAAAAAATGCATTTTTATGCTCATATTGCAACCTAACTCTTTGTAGTCCCTTAAAAGTTTTTTTACGATTTCTTCGTAGTTATCTGCCCTATAATTGCCTAAAAAGTTTTCTATCAAGTCCACGAATGAGAACCAGCCATTTTTTTCGCGTTCATTCATGACATTAGGAAAATTGCTGTCTTTAATCATTGTTCTTATTTGTGGACGTCGAAAATTCCCGCCTTGATTTTTTCATAACTTAAACTTGGAAATTTTGAAGTTATGTATTTGAAACACTCGCCGTTCGTATCTAAAGCTTTTACATATTGTTTAATGAGGCCTAGTTTTATATGCAGAGGAGGAAATATGATTTTATCTCTGCTCACTAAAGGTGGATTAATTACGTTTTTTTCTCCGACAGTAAGTGATGTTCGTGCTGGCCAGATTTGTTTGAAATAATGTTCTTCCTTGGCTCTGCTGTCCCATAAGCAAAGGAAGCAGGGATATTTAGTATACCCTCCTTGTTGTCCTAGCAGAAAATTAACCATTTTTAAGTCAACACATATGATCCACTCGTGCTCCCTATATTTGATAAGATTTAAAACCTTTTCTATATGTTCATACTTTTTTTTAATTTTGTTGAGTGCCCAATCGGTATCGAGCCGTATAGATTGCCATTATGCAACAACACACACTTAAGACTTCTTTTCGAACTGTCTAAAAACAAGCGCCAATCATTTGCATCGTAAGACTCAACCCCCATCTTCTTTAACAAACCAACTATGTCGCAGCAATACTAAACTATCCTCTGTTCTAAAATATTTAACAAGTTCTTCTTCTCTTTTTCTGTAAAATGAAATGTGTGTGTTTGAAGTAAGCAAGTTTTTCTCTTTAAGTCTTGAAGCTAAAATTTCCGCAGCCTTTTTTGGCAAATTTAGATCCCTTACAAGATCATTCAACTCGGCCTGGTTAAACTTTTGCGGATCGTTTTGACTTTCAAATACGCTGGGGTCAAAATCGGTGTCTGACTCCTCAAAGTGCATAACAATATTTTCAGGAACATCTTCAACTAATTCTGGAGTTGGCAGACCCTTAAATTTTGGAATGGGGATCTCATTTGAATGTAGCACAGGTCGTATCGCGGTGTCGAAATTTGGGTACTCGATACAATGTTTATTTTTCTTAGTGAAGCCCGAAGTCTTGACAAGCAAAGGTAGCAATCGGTCTCGTGGTTAGTAGGCTCTCGCCACACCTGATATGGAAAAAAAATTGTAAAGCGTTAACAAAAGCGACGAGAGACTTGTTTTTATGAATTTTATCAAAAGTTATCACCCAAACATTTAACATTTCTATGTGTTTCAACCTTATGCAATATTTGAGATTCTTATAAACATTTTCTGTAAATTTTTGTTTATGTACCTAAGTTACAATTACATTTAGGTAAGTTACAGTATACTAGTGATTAAATTACGTAGTTTTATGAAATCATAAACTTACCATCGGAACTCCAAAAGGTATTTTTGAATCCGAACCCTTCGTCCAATGTCGCAGTCTTTCAATGCATATAGTGCAGGCTTTATGTGGAGCCCACGATTTATCTTGGTCCCCCAGTTTTATGCCAAAATAAGCTAAGTAAGCTCTTTTTACGAAGTCAGTTATATTTGCTCGTTGATGTGGAAGTGTAAAATTTCCACATATATAACAGAAGGAATCAGGGTTGTTTTTGCATTTGAACTTTCTAGTGCTTGATGACATATTGCTTGATTGTTCTGCCAATTTGTAAAGGTATTTAAAGCCCTTAATTCATATAAATTTAAGAAAATCTGAAATATAAACACAAAAATTAGTTTAAATAGGTACTTATTATGAAATAGGTACTTACAATCTATGAAATTAAACTAGAAACACGGATGAGTAGGTACAATATAAATTACGTCTAATTAAATCAACTATATTAAATCACGATGACAAAATTACTCACTAAATCATATGCCAATTCAAAATTATGTTAATGCCCAAACTTAATTAACTAACTCAACTGACTGACTGACTGACTGACTGATTGAATTGACTGATTAACTGTGGAAACGAGTCGCTTTTATATATTTTAGTTGTCCCTCTAGAATACTCTACAGAGAACAGGAACGCTCGAGAAAATTTTAGAATTCTATGATATTTTTAGCTTAATTTACTAATATTAAAATGGGTTAAAAATGACAAAATTAAAAATATTTTTAGGGTGTTACATATAAAAATATACATAATACAACAATACCATAACAATAGGTACAAATACCTAGATAAAAACCTAGTTGCATAATGTGTAACTGCAAAAAGACTTAGCGAGTCTTGAGAAAAAAACCTTTTTATGAATACGACGAAAGAGGAGGGGTGTTGAGCAAAATCAGGACCTGATAGAGCAAAACCGAGTAAAAATTCGTGCTCAGCGCACCCAAATTACTTAGAACTAACTGTCAAATCTAATTCAATAGACAAAAAGTTGAAATTTGTTCCCCAGTGTTATGCTTCATGAGGTGATTTCATTATTCTTGGTAAAGCGACTTATGCCGCACCCTGTATATATATATATATATATATATATATATATATATATATATATATATAGCCAATGCAGAGCTTTAAATTTTTCATACTTTCCCGATAAAGTATTCTCTCATATCTAATTATTAATCTACAAGTTGAAGAGAATATGAATATATATATATATATATATATATATATATATATATATATATATATATATACTGTATATATATATATATATATATATATATATATATATATATATATATTATATACAGGGTGGCTCATAAGTTCCAATTGGTTATAATTAAAGCGAATGTCCATTACTAAGAAATTACTAAGGAAAGAATATTTGTCGAAATGGTTATATTTTGCATTTTGAATAATCAATAAATATTTCTAAACTTATTCTAAACTTTTTACTTTGTTTGATTTTTTGTTTTGTTTTTTCGCTTTAATTATAACCGATAGGGACTTATGGGCCACCCTGTATATACACAGAGGGTGTTTCATATATCTGGAGACAGCATTTACTTTTTTTTTTTTGTGGACATTTGAAATCTGTTGTTTACGTAGACAGACTGAGAGAAGAGACATTTGAAGATATGAAAGCTAAGATAAGACTGAAATTGCAGCGAATTTCTGTTGAAACAATCAGAAGTGTTCAGAGTTGGTGCCCCTCACGAGTAACGAACTGTCTTGAAGCTCAGAGTGAACAATTTGAACACCTTTTGTAATAGTATGTTGAAAATAAAACATTGTCATAAAGTCGTATTACTCTTTCTACATATTTCCAATGTCTCCAGACATATGGAACACCCTGTATGTAATAACCATAAGCCCCCATTTTGGCGTAGATCTTTTAAAAAAACTGTAATTCAGTTAAAAGAATAAATTATTTACTGGAATCGCGACTCTTTTAAACTTTAGCTTTACTGAAAAAAAAATCTTGTTTACATATTTGTTACAATAACCCATGGACAGTATCGCTTTCAGTTAAGTTAGTGAGGTTAAGCGGCCTTGGGGCAGCCCCCGTGGCTCAGTTTCTCTGTAAGTGAAGTAAAGACGATAAGGTCGGGGGTTCGAATTTCGATGATGCTAGTAATAATAATAATAATAATGATAATAATAATACACGAGTTAACACAATGGTCCACGTTTGGCTGGCCTTAGCGTTGTGCCAGTTTCTGGCTCTTTCGAATGATTATCATTAAGCGGCGTTGGGTCTGTTCAGCAATTGGATGGGTGACCGTCCTCTGTATTTAGATAATGTAGCGACTCGTAGATGGTTCGAATTCCACTTAAAACCGTATATGCCCCCACCCACCCCGTCACGTGACTTTTGCCGTTACGAACGAGATTAATATTCCCTAAAAACTATTATTATTTTTATTATTATTATTATTATTATTATTATTATTAACAAAAATAAATCTCCATTTCTTTTCATATTATTATTGTCCAACAATAACCCATGGAACGAAACTCACTTTTACATTAAACCTAACCTAACCTAATAACGAATTTAACCTAACTTGTAAAAAAAACAGTAAAACTGACGTTTTCCAACGCCATTTGCAATATACCCCAAATAGTTTATGGGTTTCTTTCTCTTTTCAAAAGTCCTTTCCTAACCATTTCTTTCGCTTCAGTGGGAAATGAACACGTTCCCGTTTAGGCTATTTACGATGTTCCCTTTTACTGTGAATGTCACGTCCATCAAATATCTCCATTCTATTTTCCTCTTGTTTATATTTTCAAGGTCCTCAGGAAATGTTTCTTGTA